>BGPR01006147.1:28318-83874 GCA_013235015.1 Araneus ventricosus | reverse complement strand
GTGGATTGCAACTTGTACATTTTAGTTTAAAAAAAGACAAGTTTTTTCTTGAACGCAGTTCCGTTTCGCATAAAATATTTTGTGATTAAAATTTTTGTTTAGATGTTTTTAAACATGTAATCATTCGTTTTGTTTTTCAGGAAATTTTACCTGCTTCAAGCTTCTTTTATTTTATTTATATTCCATTCCAATGGCTTAAAGTTATATCTATACATTTAATAAGCATTTGCTGAATAGATTTAAAAATGGTTTTGTAAATATTTTGAGCAGAAAAATTTTAATAAAAACATTTAAAATTTTCTTAATTTTTAATTTTTTTCTAAATTACCGCGAAACATAATTAGAGCTATTAATAACTATGGCAAAGATAAATGTTTATTAAATTGTTACCTTCTGACTTATTTATGTTAGATTATTGTTGTAAAAACTAACTAGCTTCATATAAGCTAGATTTATTATAATATTTTTCTGTGTAGAAATCTTCAAACACATTTTTCTCAGTTCGCTTTTTCCGAAATCATGTCTGCTACGAAATGCTAAAAGTCAATCACATTTTTTTCATTGCTTGAAATTTTTTTCTGTACACTCATAAATATCAGATTAATTTAATTAGGGTTGATTTGAAAAATTTTGATTAGAATAAAATTTTTAAATTGTAAAAGTGAAAATATCTGACATTTACGAAAAAATTACACAAATTTTCCAGACAATATTTTTTCTCCGACTACTTTAGGTATCCAAAAGCAGATTCCTAATTTCATTAAATGTATTAAAAGGAGATTTTGAGAAATATTTGGTGAGAAAATATTAAAAACTGAATTAGAAGAAGCATTTTATATAAAGACTTAATTTAAGGCTGTTTCTTTTAAAAAAATCCCTTTAACTTTTAAATTTCTAAATACAAAATATTTTCAGAAATCTGAGTTTCTGCAAGTTTACATCAAACTATTTGAAAACAAAGAAAATTTGATAAAAAATTAAAAATTTCTTTAGTCAGGATTCATTGGAATGAAAAGGGCGAACGGCGCGAAGGTGTTTCAATTCTTTATACTTTTTTTGTTCATTTTCATTAATACCCTACACATGTGAATGTAAAGGTTTTCTTTGACCGATTAACTTTAATGTCTTTCATTATGTTCCGATTGTTAATCTATAACTAATGATAATATTAGTAATAATTTTGAAGATACAAGTGAAAATAGAATTTATAGAGAAACTGCTAAATCACTTAAAATTACAGTAGAACCCCGCTAATCCGAAATTCCGGTTTATCCGAACCGATTTTATTTTCGAAAACTATATGTAATTTAAAAGATTACCTGAAAAGATTTCAATATGCATACTAAAAACAAGAAAGTACTTTTCAGCATGCATAATTTTGTACACATTGAAGAAACTAATGCAATTCGCCGTAAGATGAGGTCACTTCATGCAGGAGCACATCCATTATTCTAATGAAAAGGGGAGACATCTTCTTTTCTATTGCTTTTGAATAAGATAATTCAAGAGATAGTAGTACTGAGTACTTTTAACTTACATTTTTTTTAGCACACACCTTTTTCTTTTCTATTTTTCTCGGAATTTCGGGTAATCCGAATTTTTTGTACTCCGAACAGGCACCGGTCCCAATTAGTTCGGATTAGCAGGGTTCTACTATAAATCACATATTTCTAGATTTTTAATTTTGAACCAATTCTGAGTAAATATAAATATATCAATACAGAGAACAGAAAAAATTAAAAATTAAATTTTGAATATAATTTTTAGTTACAATTAATTCAATAAAACATTAACTACTTTATTAAAACTTCGTTCTTCATGTCAAAAATGAAGAAAGTAGTTCATTTAATTAACCAATTCTGAAAATATTCAAAATTTGCTTAAAAATGTAAAAATAGTATTAATGTAAATGATAGAATGTTGTGCAGTATAAACTACAAGAAAAACATTTCCAATCAATGAGAAAAAAAATTAGAACATTAATCCCGAACTGTGAAGGCACTATGTACTTTAATACCAGATTCTTATAGAATAAATTAGCAAAACACTTCAAAAATAAATTATTTATTTGATAACAAAATTTCTTCACAAATATTTTTCTAATAACCATATCGGGCATAACCCAATCCCCCGAGAAGTCCGTTGCCTCCATAACCAAGACCTCCGTATCCTCCAAGACCGGCATTTCCATATCCTACACCTGCTTCTCCAAGTCCACCATATCCATATCCTGCTCCTCCAACACCTGCATTTCCGAGTCCGGTAGCACCTGCATATCCTCCGTGTCCGTAGGGGGCATCGGATATCATGTGGACAGCTGCAGGATTCTGATTGGCGGTACCAGGTTCATTGGTCTTGACTTGTGCCCTGAACCCTGCGTGGTCAGCGACGTAGTTGACCTGTCGGTGGATTCCCCTGGCATCGGTGAATCCGTAGCTTCCTTTAACGTTTTTCCCGTCACCTACTTCCTCACGATGCTGTTCACCATGCTTGTCCTTCACGCTGTAGCCAAACTTGAATGGTTGGGGATGGTGGATAGCCTACAAGGAAAAAGAGACATTCATTACTGAAAATATATGCTTCAACGTAAATAATATTTTCAGTACGTTTGCCTTGCATTTGCTGTCAGTTTACTTTAGTTTAATTATATTAACGTTCCGTTTTGAAGAAACACGAGGGCTATTTTGGAACGGACTTTGTAATTTTGAACTGTGGTCAGATGACGTCGCCTGATTTGGGACCCCTTCTTCGAAATTCCGCACCACACCGAATTTTCTACCGAAGTAAGAGAACTATTAATCTTGTTTTAAAGCCTTTGTTCATCTAAGCTTAAAGAGATTTATATAATTCAAATGCGGTTTTTACTGCATAAATAATTAAGTCTGTTCGTTATGACTCGTCAGCATTAGGTTTTGATATGTTATACGCAAAACAATCATATCTGTTATTTTGTGCCGTAACTTTTTAGACTGTGTTTCCAAATGGCAATGTAGATCACTGTCTTTTTAACTAACATTAGTTTTAACACATTTTCCCTTTATAAACGACAGTAAATTTTTAAAACTAATGCAAATCTGATACAAAAATGGTACGGCTATGATGAAAAAAATCACTATCGGGTATTTTTTTATAGTTCTATATACGAGGGTGGATACAAAAAAAAATTTACAAGGGTAATAAAAAATTATTTTTTCGAATTATATAGCAAATACAAAACGGAATTAAGAGGCATACTTGCCGATCCCTTTTCCACATAATCGACGAATCTATTTCGATATTTATCTGAACGCAGGACCAACTTGTTTAACCTGGCTTGGTATAAATCACGTCTCCGTCCATTGAGACAGTTCTCGTTTTTGTGAGCCATTCAGCTGTTTTCACATCACTGTCTGAAGAAATCCTTGTTCCAGATAAGTGTTCCTTCAATTTCGGAAAAAGGAAATTGTCACTGGGCCATCGTAAAGCCATCCGAAGCAAACGCCCTGGCATATTGAGTGTAGGTGTCGTGTCATCATCCTGCATGGCACTATCCATACTGCTAGCAAAACTGAAGAATTTCTTCAAAAGTTCAATTGGGAAGTCTGGACCCAACCTCATGCAGCCCAGTTTTGGAACACTTATATGGGACAAGGTTCTCTTCAGACAGTGATGTGAGAACCGCTACCGTGAACTTTCTCAATGGGCAGGGACGTGATTTCTACGAAGCCGATTTAAACAAGTTGGTCCTGCGTTCAGCTAAATGCTTAAATAGATGTGGTGATTATGCGGAAAAGTGATCGGCAGGTATGTCTCTTAATTTCCTTTTTTATTTTCTGTATAACGTTAATGAATGATTTTTTTATCACCCTCGTAAACTTTTTTTGGATCCATCATCCTAGCAACTGGTTTTAAACTCGCGTTTTTTCCAATAGTGTAGATTAATATTTGGAATTCAATGAATATACAAATGTTTTGCATTCGTTTGTTGTTTAAAATTCATATGATGGGTTTAATGTTTTTATTCTTGAATTACTATATTTTCAGTCAACTGCTATTGACTTCAGAAAGGTTATATAGGTTTAAAACAAGCTATTTTAAAATTGTATTATTTTTTTATATTTATTTATAGTAACTGATATTAATACATAATTGCTCTTAATGAAAATTTTAAGGACTATTTTTTGCTAAATTTCTGTAAGCTAAAAAATAATATTTTTTACAATATAAATAATCCTAATTTTTATCTTCCGTGAAATTCCATTTACTAATCAATGGAATAACAATTGTTTATAGCATATGTGATATTTCCGTTAGATGTTTCTCATTACGTTGTAGTTACTTTAATATTGTTTCAGATCCTGCTTCATGAAACTGGAACGAATTGAACTTTTCACTAACAAATAAAAAAATAATAAGAAGAAGAAATTGATGGTGCATAATGCACCTATTTAAATATCTATATTTAAATAAAGGGATACTACAATTTGCATAATTTGTAGGTAATTTTGTAAATTCGAAATATGCTATAAACTTTGGGATAAATATTAGTACAAATTAGGATGGTAGACAAAATATATTTAAGGATGATAGACAACTTACTTCATGATGCAGACTGGCAAAAGCAGCCACTGCCAAAGCAGCCAAGATAAAAGCCTGAGAATAAGAAAAAAAAATTATGTGTACGGAAAGCAATATGAGTATGTTAATAAGAGAATTATATACAAGTTTTACAAAATATGAATTTTAATTTTACAATACAGCTTATGTTTGTTTCAAATTCTAATTTATGGTTATAATTTTATAGAACTTTGTTATACGATTTAGAACAAAGGAATTTTGCATTAGCCAAAATTCCAGATCTACGTATCTATTTTTCTTACAAAACTATAATTAGCTTTGGATAGAACTTTATTATCTTATTAAATATCTATATTTCATCAGTCTTATCATATTTGAGATAAGATGACATAGTTGAAACATTAATTTTATAAAGAGCTTCAAAAAAGTATGTTTTAAGACAATTAAATTATTTTTAGACCTAGAACATTTTTAAAGAGATTTCTATTGGCTTTTAAGAGATTGAATAATCTTGTAAAACTTTTTGTTAACTATTATATAACTCTTGCTGGATTTTCAAAATTTTTAAGTTCTACAATCAAACAAAGATGAAAACAAGAGTAAATAAACAATATATAAGGTAATGAATAATAATTTTCGAAAACCCTTACCTGAGAGATCATGTTTAATGATTCAGTTAAAAACTTGACACAAGTGATATCATGAAATCGAGTTCCAGCGTATTTATACTCCAAGAGTGAAAACAAAACGAAAATTACTTTCGAATTGATTAAGAGGTTAAATATCTTTCTGCATGATTAAACTGTCATTTTCAGAAAATTTTAAAATCCGATTTCAGCTCGTAACCTTATTATTGACAGAATTTATTTGTAATATCGACATTCTGCTGACGCAACTGAATCATTTTCCAAGAATCAAAGATATTAAGTTTTTTCTAAGGTCAAGAGCGTAGCTTAATAATGAGAAATATAATTTAATTCATTTCAAAAACAAGTAAATTACTTTTTAAATATATGATGTGGCATAAGTAAAATTGTTGTAAACATATAATCAGAATAAAAAATTATATAATACAGTGAGACCTCTTCAATACGTCGCTCAAGGAACCATTCCTAAATGACGTAGTCTTGAATCCTGGAGAAAAATATGATAAACTATTCACTTTGTCCTTATTTTATAACGGTAACGATACATTTTAATGAGATTTCCTAATCGCTCTAGTAAATTATCATGATAATTAGACCGACGATATGAAGTAATTTAATATTTTTTTAAGTATTCAATATCTCAAGTTTCAGATAATTTAAAAACACTTATTGTACTAAAAGGAATTTAATAAATATTAACTATTCTTGAAATAGTAAGAATATAGGGGAGAGTCACTGAATTTGAACCTGTATAATAACTTCAATTCTGTTAAATATTCGGGCCGTAAAGCAGGCAAATTATGCTGTAACAATGAATGTAAATGTCGCATATGAAATCATTTTCAAGAGAAAGCATTTCGTGGTTACTGTTAAAGAACAAGTGTTTAGATTTAAATATCATGAATTGATTATTTTAACAAAAGGCATTAGGCCTTATATTTTAAAGGAAGTCGAAAAATACGTTATATCCGGAGATAAGAAATTTGTTTGGCTACAATTTACTATAGTAATTTTATTAAAATAGCTTTTAAAAAAGGTAAGGAGAATTTTTTCCGTTGTGGCCTAGAAATTGCTAGATTGGACCACAGACAGTTTCCTAAATTGGACTGTTTAATTCCCTTAAATATATGAGGTTATTATATTAAATTACAGTATTTGATCAAAAAGCAATTATTCCCTTAAACTATTAATCCTCATAAACGGGAAGTGGAACGAATCAAACCAACAAAGGACACTAAAACCATCAAATGTTGTATCAAAAGGAACAAAAAGCTAAGGGCAAATATCATTTGCGATGAAGCAAAAGAAGAAATGATACAGTGAATAAAATGCCGTCTTTTGTCTCAATTTTACGACCAACTGCCGTCACGCGTATGGAATCGATATTTAATTAAATTAATCGATTAATCCATAATTCAGTTCTGAAAGAATTAAAATAGCGTACTCTTATCAAAAACACAGCAGTTTACAAAATTTCAAAACTCTAGCGCATAACGAAGTGAGGGAAAATTCGATTGCAAACTTTCATCTCTAAAACCATGAAGCAATTCAATTCAAATTTATAAGTTTTTTGAAGAGATTTTAGTCGGATCTTGTTTAATCTATCTGGACAACGAGATGTCTCAGATCTCAGCATTGTCCTTAAAAATTGAAAAGAAATTAAAGATTATTGATTAACACTCATTGAAAAATTACATACCACTTAATTCTTGAAAATTTTATGAATTGAGTCTATTTTCTCCTTGTGACTTAAAGTGAAATATATCATTTCATAGCTTGATCCGAAATATGTGTTTACTAGCTGATAACCCGGCCTTGCTCGGAATCCATTCTTTTTCATATGCCCGTCCCCATTTAATTTTTTCCCTATGAATAATGTCCCTAACTTTCCCCAACAAACGTAAATCTCATTTGAATTCTTTCTTGTTGAATTGAAACATCAAAGCCAGCCTTTTTTTAAAACTCAAAATAGTATGGTTGCAATGAAGACGCAAGATAGTTGGAAACAGAAAATTTATTTTAAACTTTTAAACACTATGTCATGTAATAACTCATACAACTTTACAATGGAAATTTAAAGCATACAGAATTTTCCCGGTGTTGTTGATCAAAAATATAAACTTAAAAAAATCTTAAGAACGAAGAAAATGTTTATAAAAATGTACGTTGCAAAATAAAACATCAAAAGGCAATAAAAGAAAGAAAAATGCAAGAAAACGTTTTTTTCCTTTGTTTATAAAACACGGTAGCGTAATATTTCGTCTCGCGAGACGAAAATGTTTTGGAGAAGAAAGGCGTTTCCGAAAAGTTTAAAAAACCCCAAAAAATCAGGAAAAATACACAGAAGCTTCAAATTAATCTTACTAAAATGGAGAATCTTAATGAATTAATCTTATTAAAATCTTTGGACTTTACATTGATATAAAATTTAAGGTTCTCCGATGAGAATATATGCAGAAAAATTGTGAAAATAGGCAACTACTTAACATTAAATAAATAAAAATTAAATTCGAATTTTAGAGTTCTTAAAGTGTTAGTTAATCTTTTGCTCATGTATCACTGTGCCAAATTAGGTTCTGGCAAGTATAACGGTCTGGGTGTGCATGCAGAACAAATAAAAACACACACAGAAAGTTTTCCCTTTATATATATATAAATTGTGGGACATAAAATTGTTAGGACTCGCATTTTACAGTGAAGGGTGAAGGTTAGGTCACAGGGTACTTAGGGGACCGACCAGAAAGTGATGATGAAGAAAATGAATTGGGCACACCCCGTTTCACAGAAAAATGATAATGATTTGTAATTTTCGTTAATGGTTTTGTTTGCTGTACGCAATACTAAATTGTATTTTCGTAAAAATAGCACTGTTTTCGGGAAGATATAAAGGTTTTCTTATACAATTCAAAATCTTTCCACAAGTTTTTTGCTTAAACCATGCAGAGTTTTCAACCAAATTATATGAGACTTTCAGCATGCGTGACAATATGTTAGCTAAAAATTCTATTAAAATTCGAAATAAATAGTAGAAATATTCGAGGGAATATGAGATTTGTAGTAAATAATTTTTAACTGTGCATGTACATACGTTGATAATTATTATACTTACAAATTTATTATTATTACTAATAATAATAATTTCAAAGCCAGATATATAAGGCAAATAACATAAAATTTCCAATTGAATTCGATTAAGATTCGGATAAAGATTGGAAAAGGCAGTGTATAAATCTAAAATACCAATCAATGGCAAAAAGAATAATGGCTGTGATAGATTATCTTTTAAAACATGCAATATTTCTTCGATTTTATTATAATCACTTACTATTGCAGCATAATTAGTGGAAACTTTAGAGATATCTAGAGATTTTAGTATTTTATTATTCTGGTGTAGTAGTAGTCCATAATTATTTATTAGAATACAAATTGATAGTCAAGATACATGGAAATGGGACACAATTGGAGTAATAAGCGTACGAACACTCGAAAGTCGGTGCTATTCTGTAACTTCATATCATAAATTTCATATCCAAAAGTAAAAAAAAAAAAATTTCTTTTTCCAACAAGTAACTATACGCGATTGAAAGTAATAGAGTTGCAGTAGAGATGAGAACTAAAATCAAGTTTATTATGCGTGCGTTTTTCCTTCTTTTTGACAAGCTAGGAAATGACTTAATTGAACGTGCCAGAAGTTTTGCATTTTTCTTTTGATATGAAATTGAATACCATACTGTTACTGATACCATATTTGTGAATTTGTACTTTAAACTAAATTTAAAATTATCCAAATAATTGAGATATTTTGGAAAAATGTCGGAATTAGCGAAAAAGTAAACAGCAAATAAGTGGAATGTCAAAACTCAAAAGTTACTCAAACATGATTTCAGAGGTTCGATTACGTTCATTCCTTTCCTTGTGTTGGAAAGAAAATATTATCCAGAGTGGAATATGTGTGTGTGTGAAAATATATCCATTTATGCGTTCTTCTAAACCTGATTGATTTTACAATTTCAATGAAGAACATCAATTCGAAACTTTAAAAAATTACTCAAACTAATTTTAAATTTAGTTTCAAGTATGTCTTGGATCTCCTTAAGGCTGAAAAATTCTATTAAACTTTTATAAATAACTTTGTACACAAGATCTTGTATGGATACTTATATTTTTAAATTTATTTCTAGTATAGTGTACCATTATTGGAAAATATCTTAGATAAGTACCTACATTCCAGGATGTTATCATTTTTATTTAGTTAATGACTCAAATCACTATTTTAATTTCATGATAAGTATTCTAGTAACTGTGTGCAGGCGCCTTTCACTACTGTTCATTTTTTCACTGTTCATGTTTTCATTCTGTACAACTATATAAGCTGTACTTACAGATTGTATCGAATTATAGGAGCATTTCTTATCAAATATATTCACTGCCTCTGAGTTAATTATTTAAATTACACGTTAAGAGTTACTACAAGGCTCTATCCAGCTAGATTTGCTTTTATAATAGCACAATATATACTAGCATTTCAATTATTAACTGTATTCTTCTAAGAATTCCTGAAATAAATTATATAAAGTATAACCCACTTCACGGTTTTCGAAATTAAACTATGAATTCTTAGATGATTTTGCGCAACATGAAAGAAAAGTAAGATTATTTTTTTTATCAATAATTCCTTTGTACCAAAATTTGAATAATGCGATATTTATTTTTACCGCTTAACACTTCATTCTAGACATTATAGCCCAGGTACTACAGTTTATTAATTTTTGAAACTTTCTGAATAATTGTCCACTAATTTCTTCACAAATCTATTTCTTCTAGAAGTCTCTATATGCAATTACATTTAACATATTCTTGGTACAAGATAATTTCTAACGATGAAAATAGAAGTCCATTACGACGTGATGCTCTAGATTGGTCTGGGTTCCATATTCAACGAATGTTAACGCTGTATCTTTATTTACCAAAGAAGTGAAAACATTAAAGATCGAAATTTAATTCTGTCAGGATTCTGAGAATATCAATTTCCTTTAATCAGTACGACACGACGGTTAGAAAGGTTTATTAAGAAGCTGAATTTTAGAATTCTTCATTATTGAATGAAATATTTATCGATTTGGAAACTCTCTCACGCAATTTTTAAGACGACAAATCATTAAGGGGACTCGGTACTCTAAAATCGATGAAAATGTCAATTTTTCAGTTTTGAGTTAAAAATGATTTCTGATCCTTTGAATGAAAATATAGGACAAATATTTAGTTAGATAAGGAGTCATTTTGATTGACACGTTTTCATGGGCCACGCACTTTTCTTCTGTTTACTTTAGATTTTAAATGATGAGACACTTAGTTTTTTTGGTATGAAGTAAAGAATAACGCTTTTCTGAATTCTTTTACATTTTTTACCGATAGTTTGTTTATAATTTTGATTCTTTCACTAGCCTTTCTATGCTGATTTCTATCCATCCATCCATTTTGGGTTATTTTCGAAAAGAAATCTAACTTTTCCAAGACCTCAAGATAATTTATTGCTTACTCTGAGTTGGATATATTTGTAGACGGTATGAGAACAGAAAGGCATATTATTGTGAGCGGCAATTGGTGGAAGGCGAGTCAATCGATTGTTCCAAATGAAATGGTTCCAAAAGCGGTTTTTAATTTGATTGGCAAATTCGTTCGAGAAACCGAAATTAATTACGCTGTGGATTGCACCTTGTACATTTTATTTTTAAAAAAGACAAGTTTTTTCTTGAACGCAGTTCCGTTTCGCATAAAATATTTTGTGATTAAAATTTTTGTTTAGATGTTTTTAAACATGTAATTATTCGGTTTGTTTTAAAGGAAATTTTGCCTGCTTCAAGCTTGTTTTATTTTATTTTATTCCAATGGCTTACAATTATATCTATACATTTAATAAGCCTTTTCTGAATAGGATTAAACATGGTTAAGTAAATGTTTTAAGTAGAAAAATTTTAATAAAAACGTTTAAAATTTTCTTAATTTTTAATTTTTTTCTAAATTACCGCCAAACATAATTAGAGCTATTAACAATCATGGTATTGATAAATATTTATTAAATGGTTACCTTCTGACTTATTTATGTTAGATTATTGTTGTAAAAATTAACCAGCTTCATATAAGACAGTTTTATTATAATATTTTTTCTGTGTTTAAATCTTCAAACACATTTTTCTCAGTTCGCTTTTTCCAAAATCATGTCTGCTACGAAATGCTGAAAGTCAATCACACTTATTCAATTGCTTGACATTTTTTTCTGTATACTCATAAATATGAGGTTAATTTAATTAAGGTTGATTTGAAAAAATTTGATTAGAATAAAATTTTTAAATTGTGAAATTGAAAATGTCTGATATTTACCAAAAAATTGCACACATTTTCCAGACAATATTTTTTCTCCAACTACTTTGGGTATCCAAAAGCAGATTACTAATTTCATTAAGTGTATTAAAAGGAGATTTTGAGAAATATTTGGTGAGAAAATATTAAAAACTGAATTAGAGGAAGCATTTTATATAAAGACTTAATTTAAGGCTGTTTCTTTTAAAAAATCATTTTTCAACTTTTAAATTTCTGAATACAAATTTTTTTCCAGAAACCTGAGTTTCTGCAAGTTTACATCAAACTGTTTCAAAACAAAAAAAAATGTGTTACCCAGTTCGCTTCAACACTGCTCAGAAATTATTAGTAAAGATTGTGTTGATTGTTGAAACAGAGAATGTTGCTAATAAGTCTAATTACTTTGTATTCAATTGCGTCAGTACAGAACTTTATCGATAAACCGACAAATTTAGAAGCATTGCATGTTGATAAATATAAGTTTTTTTTGTTTTTAAATGAAATTTATTGAGCTCAGAATTAAGTTATATTTAAGGAAAACATTACATGATTTAGAAAGCATATTAAGCAAAAAGGAGTTGTAAATTATTAAATTTCCATGTGGGATCACAATTTAATTTTTGTAACAGATATTCTTATAGGAATAAAAAGGCAAATAAATGATGATTAACATTTCTTATTATTCCCCGTATGGATCTTCAAAAATGTTTTTTAAATCAGAAATTGATAAAAATGTAACTAAAACTTAATGAAATGTACACATGTTTTTCGAACCCAATTATTCAATGCTGCAATCTCTTATTTTTTTCACCTAAGTTACGATCATTATTTCATCTGAAATCTTCTATTTGCGAGTGTATAATTTACTGTGAGTTTCTATTTCCTTTTGATATTTTTTGCTGACAATAGTGGTTTGAAACGTAGATAATGTATAGATAAACAGTAAGGAAAAGTTAAACAGTGCATCATTACGCCTAGTCAAATAGTCATCAATATGATCCTATTGTGCATAAAACTAATTAGCATATTTGATCAGAATTAAGTTTCAAATTCCAATAATCCACATTCCTTGCATACAACCCTGTACTAAACTTCCTCAACTCCTTGACCAGTTTTCATGAGTCAGAATCTAGCATCAAGAAATCAATTTTTAAAATTTGTATTTTAAAATCATGCCGAACAATAAACCAGAAAAGTATTTTGGAATGCTTTTAAAAGAATCTCAAATTCGTCAACACGCTGCTACAGAATAGGGCATCTAATAAGACAACGGACAAGATTTGAATATGTTTGGACTAGTTCTATGATGATTTTTATATAGCCCTCCGATGCGAAGAAATGTGCTATTGCGTCATTAAACGCTAATATGACTGCTCATAAATTTTTATGTTCTGGTTACTTTAGACTTTGAATGAAGTTTCTCTTTATTGGTCTATTTTTGTAAGAAGTTTGTTATTACTAGTGACTGCGGAGGTGTCCTAAGACTGTAGTAAACAAAACAATGGAAAGACTTGTTGTAAAATATACTGAAAATTGAATATAAAAAATTAATAAAATTAGACAAAAATGTAAGGAAACAAAATATGTCACTGAAAAGCTAATGGTTTGCATTTTCAGCTGACGTAAAATTAGGGTCTATGCGATATGTGCTCCGAAGTTATTGATGAAAGACGAAAACATTTCGATTAATTTTCAATTAAAAATCTAATTAAAAATTTTGAGAAACCATTTCTTAGTGAGCACCTACTACCCAAGAATTGTTTACCTGCCAAATTTGGTAGCAGAGGTCTAACCTTTTGAGAGTTTTAAATGATTTTTGCATCATGCACGATGGAATTTAAAGATAATATACCAGTCTATAAATATTATCATGTTGATATTTTTAATATTGCCGAAGGATTATTACTTCATAAGTTATTTATAAATTTAAAGACTGATATAAAATTGAACCAAACATTGGAAGTTGCAACTTGGTACAAAGCAAATAAAACGATTTAGAACAGCTGTAATATTTTCATTCATTAGAATCGTAACACTAAATATCAAATAGTTTTTTTCTAAGTATAGAAGCATAGTCTTTAATTAATTTTCACGAAACCGTCACTGCAAATTTCTTTATAATTCATAGTATTTATTAGCAAAATTTGAAGAAAATTTATTCATTTTGGAACGCTGAAGCTATTCTCGTTCTCGTACCAAAATAAAAGTTTGGTTGAACAAAGTTTGAACCAACTACCTAGAAAGTCAGTGTTGCGAGTCCTGCCAATCGTGCCAGAGAGGCTTGCCATTACTATGCGTTTCTGCTTTCAGTTCAACAGCAAATACGGATTCACGATCGTGTTTGGATTTCTATAGCGTACATTTAACTTTTATTCATATCCCAGATAGCATGCACATTTGCAGCAGATTTGATTTTTTCTTGATATTATCTTGTCATGGCAAACTTGACGTGACAAGTTTGCAGCGAAACTCCTGCAGAGTAACATAGCCTAATCGAACACCCTCCTTGCAAAACAAGTTTTCCGAGAAGATGACACAGCAAACTTGACATGACACAATGACGAAGAAAAAACTTCATTATTCCCTTCTCTGCTGGCGTCTCAACTGGTATTGTGGTTAGCATAACCGCCTTCGGACCCGATGATCGTGGGTTCGAATCGCGCCCTCCTCTACATGCCCTCGGATTGTAATAGTAAGTTCTTTTAAAAATAACTCAATGTGCGGTCAGAAGATGAGGAGGGAAGAAAAAAGGGGAAAGGCAACACCACCGTCCTATTCCGTGATAATGGAAAAAAGGAAACCCCTCAGTAGATAAGCCTTTGAAGAAGTGGGAAATACCCCTGACGGGAATCTAATTTTTTCTACTAGTTTGCAATGAACTTGCATGGCATGTTTACTGCAAGTTCGTCTTTTGCGATAACTTGTTGCAAACTTGTTATGAACTTGCGGTCTTGTGTCAAACTTGCTGCAACTTTGTTTCAAACTAAAATTGCTAAATAGATAGATGCTTCATAGTATTTGTGAGCAGATCTTGCAAGAAACTTATTTAGCAGTTTGGATTTTTATAATGCACAAACTATTTATGCGTTTCACTTTTATTACACCAATCTTCCATATGCGTCAGCGGAAGAGCTTGAACTGCACATGCGCAGTAGAAACGGATAATAAAAAAAATAATTTTTTAATTGTCACGAAGCCTTCACTAAAACCTTCATTATGCCACATAGTACTTATTAGAAAAATTTGAAGAAAATCTATTCTGTCGTTTGGATTTCAACAGCGTACAAGGAATACTGGATTTTCAGTTTTATTAATATAAGTTTCGTAATTAACCCTTTTTATCTGTTGTTTCACACTATCCAGGGAATCTGTCTTAATATGCGTTTTCTTTAATTCAAAGTTTTTATACATAAAGTTCAAACACTGTGACAAAAAAGGAATACTAATGGCATTGAGATATCTTACGGAAAGGCTAGAACAGCATCTTAAGAATAAACCCACAACTACAGCAACCCGTGACAGATTTATGCCCAAGTGATTATGATTTGATTTCAAAGAATAAGGCACAATTTCATGGCATTCGCTAGCGAGAGGCAACAGAGATTCTTAAAGTGAAGGTAGCTCCATCCAAACCATCAACAGAACCGATGGTGCTTCAGGTATTCTACCACTAACACATTGTTGAAAAAAGTTGAAAACAACGCTTGTAATTTCATTGAACTATAAACGTTTCAAACTAATATCGGTGCTGTATCGGCAGTAATTATCTGGTTGCCACTATTAAATTTCAAATTTCATAAATATATTAGTTTAAGGAATACAGCTAAAGAATAAAAAATTAATTTGAAATATTATTTTTAACTAAAATTGCTAAATCGAAACATTAATTGTTTAATTAGAATAACTTTCACAAATAGATTTTTTCTTCACGTAAAAATGTAGGAATTAAGAAATTCTACTTATAAATTTTTAAATAATTCAAAACATGAAAAAAACGCAAAAATATTAGTGATGTAAGTGATGATTTATTATGAAGTAAACTGATTTACATAAACTACTATACCAAAATTTTCAATTCTTTCGTAGTGAAAAACAGGAGAACACTTATCAAAAATTGTGTAGGCACCATATACTTCATTACCTGTATCTCATTTAATAAATAGTCAAGAAATTTCAAAAATTTCAAAGTATTTATTTCTACTCTATCACATCTTGAGAAATATTTTCCTAATAACCATATCGAGCATAACCCAATCCACCGAGAAGTCCGTTGCCTCCATAACCAAGACCACCGTATCCTCCAAGACCGGCATTTCCATATCCTACAGCGGCTGCTCCAAGGCCACCATATCCATATCCGACAGCGGCTGCTCCAAGGCCACCATATCCATATCCCAATCCGGCAGTTCCAAGACCACCATATCCATATCCTGCTCCTCCAACACCTGCATATCCTCCGTGTCCGTAGGGGGCATCAGAGATCACGTGGACAGCTGCAGGATTCTGGTTGGCGGTTCCAGGTTCATTGGTCTTGACTTGTGCCCTGAACCCTGCGTGGTCAGCGACGTAGTTGACCTGTCGGTGGATTCCCCTGGCATCGGTGAATCCGTAGCTTCCTTTAACGTTTTTCCCGTCACCTACTTCCTCACGATGCTGTTCACCATGCTTGTCCTTCGCGCTGTAACCGAACTTGAATGGTTGGGGATGGTGGATAGGCTAAAAGAAAAGACGTTTGTTATTTTCTTTAAAATGGGAAACAAATATATTTTATGTCTCATAGTTTGAGTTATAAAAGAAACCGATATATATATATATAATTTTCTTCTTGAGAAAGGCAATTGTAACCATATATTTACTTTAGTATGAGTTTCTTTTTAAATATGCATATTAAATAATATGGCTCCCAGAGTAAGGCAGTGATTGGTCTTCAATTTGAGTACACTTCCGACTAATTTTCCAACTTATTGGTTTGAATCAGTTTGTGTAATTTAAATGCTATTATAAATGCATTAATAATAATTAATAATCAGATCTTATTGATCAATCAACTTTAAGTCATCGAATGTATGTAAAAATTGTTTTTTCTGTAAGATTTTTTATATCAATTTCACTTTAACGAAATATTCGAAAATAATTTCTTTAAACTTGCACATCTGCATCAAAATGTATATTGCTATTTTGCAGAAAATCAATATTGGGCATTTCTTTAGTTCTACTGTTCTTTTCATGCATTTTTGCAGTAGGATAGTTTTATTTTGTGAAGTTATTAAGAATGCAACAGTTTATATTTGTTCACTGTTAAACATTATACGAGTTCAATGTTATTATTTGCAAATTACTGTTTATTCAGTGAATTATTATTCACTTCTAAAGGTTTTAGAGGTTAGAAACGAAGTATTAAAGTTGAATAATTCTTTTTATATTAATTTCAGTTAAAGATATCAATACCTTTGACCATAAGTAGCCATTATATTGTTTACTTTTTGTAAGCTTTGTTCTGTAGGAAAATGAAATTTCTTGTCTTCTATGAAGCCATTAACTAATCAATCGAGTTTTAATCAATTGTGTCATAATGTGACAATTCAGTCAATTTTTCCCGATTACATCAGAATTCTTTCATTAAGTTATGAATGATGATATTGGAAGAAATTGAACGTTCCCTAAACACGTTAAAAATAATAAGCAAAAAAATCGATGCTGCTTAATAACAAATATCAATGGAGATATTTTAAATTTTTGAATAAATAAAGATACTTCTATTTTCTTTAATTACATTCATCTTAACTATATGATTATAATAGCAGATAATTATGCATAATCTAAATATACTATTAATTTTTGAAATAATTTTGGTTCAAATTTAGTCAAAGAAATTATAATAGACTTAGTCCCCTTAATTCATCTATAAAAACATATAATTAAGATGATAGACAAAAACAGAATGTGTACGTACTTCATGATGCAGATTGGCGAAAGAAGCTACTGTCAAGGCAGCCAAGACAAAAGCCTGCAGAGGAAGAAAGCATTTTAAGTAAACAGAACAAAATATGAGTATGTTTAAAAATGCAACTGGAAATAAAAAAAGTTATTCAAAATCTGTGTTTTAATTTAACGATGCAGTTTCTGTTTATTTTTAACTCTTTGAACCCGGCTAGAGTGAGAATTCAAGTGCCTCAAAAACTGGATTAAATTTTCATTCATGAAATCAGAATGAAGTACTCCCTTTCTCTACAGAAATTCCAGGAGGACGACAACCCTCTGTTGCGCGATCAATTGTCAACGAAGAAATAAACTAATTTTCTCCCTTAAAATTCACCCAGGCGCCCGAAGCCGCCTGAGTCCGGCCTGTGTCGAATGAGGCGGTTTGAGGCGGGATAGGGCTCGTAGGGTTAAATGTAAGCTTGCGATGTTTTGATGAAAGCTGAAATAAACTTTGTTATAGGATTTAAAAAATTAATCCTGCATTAGCAAAAGTTCAGGTCTTGGTTTTGCCTCTTCTTACAAAAATATAATCATCCTTCGATATAAAATTGATTTATTTATAAAAGTATTAAAATATTTCATTAAATTTATGGAAAATGTCTTAAATTTAGGGGAAAAGAAACATGAAAATTGAGGCATTATCTTTAAAAATATAGTTTCAGTAAAGTAAATTTTAAGGCAGTTAAATAAAATAATATTTAGGTAAAGAACGGTTTTAACTAGATTTTTTTATGACTTTTAAGATAATGAATATCATTGTAGACATTTTTATAAACTTTCAGACTACAAATAAAAAATTCTGAAACATCTTTTTTCATGATGGTAATTTTGATGAATTCAGAAAAGGCCTTCCCTCTTTTTCAAGACATTAGAAGAATAAACCCTGCGGTCTTTTGGACAATCTGAAAGTTTACAAATTCCTGTCTTCCCTCATTAGAAATTTATTTTTCCATTGCACTTTCGGTGGTACTATAGAACACGGGAATAAAACTATCTACAGTGTGATTAGAAACCCCACAGAGTACCGCTGCGAGGAAAACGAAATTTCTATAGCTTAATGGTACACCAGTTGTACCAGATCTGGTACAATTCTTATACCTGGTATCGTACACCTATGAAAAAAATCTTCTTATTCAGCAGATTGTTTTTACTGTAGACCAGTCAGTAAAAGGCTAATTTAGGTTTTCTCGTGCAAGAAGATTAGAAAAAGAAAGTACTGCAATTGTCGCTTCCACGTCCAGGTTTTGAAGAATTTGTATGTTTTAGACCTTCCTGGGTCCAAAATATCATTTTTCCTTGCCTCTCAACACGGTTATTCAAAAATCTCAACCAGCTAAAAGTATAGAATTTGGTGTGTGATCTTTACACTGACATTGTAAATCTCTAGCTTATTTCAAATAACATCTCTGTAAAAATAAGGAATTATGCCAGTCTGTCCATTTGTATGCACGTGAAAACCATAACTCAAATATGCAAAAAGCTAGTAGAATAAAATTTGGCATATCTTTTTATTATCAGAATTGTAGTATCAAATTTTGAACCAAATACACAATGGATTAATTGTTTGCCAGTATTTATAATTGTTCGCATTCTCTTGAGTCCTCGCGTCCATTTTAATGGACATTTGTGTTTTATTTATAAATTTTTATTTGTGTTTGATTGTTGCTTGACATTCAAAGCCCTTAAATTCCTTTGGATAGTCAAGCGGTGCCATCTATTAATATATAATTATTTTTATTAATTAATTACATTGATTAATATATAATTAATATATAGTGTTATATTAACCTATCAAAAGTAATAATCTCGATTTTTGTGAAATTTTGTCAAAAATTATACCTTTGGGTCTCGAGAGGATATGAAAACGATATCTCATCAAGGTATCATTTGATGTCAAGGTATCATTTGATGTCAAGGTATCATTTGATGTCAAGGTATCATTTGATGTCAAGGTATCATTTGATGTCATTATCATTTGATGTCAAGGTATCATTTTAGTATGAGACCTTAACATCAAACTTGCAGATCAGTCAACGTTTTGACCAAAATGGTCAGCAGAAAGAGGTACTATTCCCAAGTTCATTCTTGATTCTGTTCATTACGTGACGAAGCTAAACACTGTGGAAGTTTACGAGAATATTGAAGAGATAACACTCTAACTGGTTCGTTAAAATTTTTAATTTAAACAATCAGACGAAGAAGGAAACCAACCAGCTTAACTGAACAAAAAGTAAGCTATTAATCAAATTTTCATAAAATCTTACCTGAGAGATCATGTTTGATGTTTTTTAGGTTGGAATTTTGACACAAGTGATATCATGAGATTGAGTTCCAGCGTATTTATATCTCGAAGAGCTAAAACAAACGAAAATTACCCTCGAATTGATTAAAAGGTTCAATATTTTTCCGCATGACTGAACTGTCATTTTTAGAACATTTTAAATTCCAATAGAAGTTCATGACCTTATTATTAATGGAATTCACCCCAATACCGAGATTTTGCTCATGCAACAGAATCACTCACCAATAATCAAAGTTATTAAACTTTACATAAGGTCAAGAACATGGCTAAATGTTTAAAAAAATAATTTAATTGATATTAAAAGCATGTAAAATATTTTATAAATATGCGTTGTCACACAAGTAAAAATATTGTAAATATGTAATCAAAGAAAATATATATGTGACCGAACCTCAACACAGAAAAACGTAATTTTTAATAGTTCTAAAGTATGATAAATGTTTATTAAAAGAATTATATATATAAAAAACAATCATTTCAGCAGCAAAATCTATATAAAAACAATAATCATAAACAACAAAACGTGAAAAGGTAATACAATATACTGATCTAAAGAAAATACCTCTAAAGTTTCAATAGGGATAAAAATTAAATAAGAATAAACAAAAGGGGGAATAATGAAATAATACATATTAAGTCAATTACTACAATTAATAATTTATACAAAACATGCATTATGTTTTCAATATATACAAATATTAAACTAAAATTAAAGTAAAATTACCTTATCCATAATCATACATTCGAAATACAAAAGAAACTTTGACTAATAACTATTACTACTTGACAAGACAACCTTATTTGGAATTCCAACAATAAAATGCCAGTCAGACTGGGGACTTATTTTGTCTCATTAAATCAAGATTTTGTGGCATCAACCCTCTGCGAAGCCAATTGTTGGAACAAGAAAAAGGGAATAAATCCCCAAAACATCTAAAATATATAAATAATAACCAATGTATAAAATATTATAACATAATATTCAAAGGAAATTAATAAATACATCAATCCCTTGCAAAAATATTTAAATTTTTAACTAAACTAAATCTAATTTTAATCTAATAATTAAAAATACAAAGTGTACACCGAAAGAATATCTTCAAAATTTAAACAATATCTTATGAACACTACTATAATTAATACTATTGAAAAAGGCAATCCAAGAAATGGAGTTTTCAACAATTAAAGTGGTAGATCGGCTTTTGGCAGCTTTTGCCATGTTAAATCGATTTTGTTGTACAAACCATCCATGCTACCAGTTGTTGAAAAAAGCAGAAAGGGTATTAATATATATATTTACTAAACTACCGAATATTTAGATTCTTATTTTCATGAGGATCATTTAAATATTTTAATAAAAATGATTCATAAATTTTAATTTCTTTTCAGATTTTTCGACTTTTTGGTTCAAAGAGTAGAATAATATTTTACCTCGATAACTTCTAAAATCTAATAATGTTTTCTATAAAGAATTAAAACAAGTACTAAAATTGTCAAAATAATGTAAGCATATTTTACATATTCAGCAAGTGATTTTAAGCATTTTCTATAAAACAACTGAAAATTAAAATTTGAAGCAATGTATTTATTGTGCATATGTTTCTCTTAGCTATAGGCTTTATTTTATATTTTTCTAACTACTTCATTTCACTAACAAAACTGAAGGAAAACTAATTTACCTATTATAGCAGTTGCAAGCCTTCTAACAGATTATTCGGGAAAACTGTATGGTAATTAAATCACATTGTTCTTTATGACATGAAATCATTCAATGATTATAGCATGCATACTTTCAGAAACTTCTTATGAACGCCACTCTTTCCACAAAAATCACTCGATCATATTGATAAATTAAACGATCGCTCATAATTCTTACTTAAAGTCTTTTCAATCCAAAGGTTGCTTTTTCCACCTGCATTGAGGTTCCATGGAACAATAATTGATTTCTACATTCAAATTGTTATCCACATAATGTGTGATTATCTAATAATTTAATCTGTATTTACGATACATGCAACAATAACAAGAATAGAAAAGTCAGTAAAGGTGATGGAAAATGAGTCTTTAGAATAATTGCTGGAGATGGTGCAGATTTTCAGTTCTTGTAAAACTTGATCAAAATTCACATCCGTCATCCAACTACAAGTATGAAAGTCAGTAAATACAATAAAAAAAACAACAGGAAAATAAACTTCTAAATAATTTCAGAAGACGGTGCAGTTTCACTTCTTGTAAAAATACCGGCATTGGTTTTACTCTAAACTTTGAAATTTAGATTAGAGATGAGCAATCCGTAGGTGAGCATAGCTCCTAAAGCAGAAAATAGGAAACCTCTTTTGAAGTAAATTCCTCCATACGCTGATAAGTAAATAGTATGTTTTTTCTCAATCCTGCAAAGGTGAAATATTTCTTCAGATCCATGAAAACTGTCAGGCTTAACCCTCTCATCTATAAAAGATCCGATCGTTTTCTTTATTTCCAGCATATAATCTGGTATTCTGCAGCTGAAGAAGGCCAGTGAAAAAAAGATAGCAAAACCAGTGAACAAATTGCAAAATATTTCAAAAAATTTGTGAGAAGGTATTTCAAGTTGCAAAACGGCTGATAGGGCAGTGTATAAATTCAAAATTCCAATCAATAGCATGAAGAATAGTGGTTGAGATAAAGTATCTTTTAAAAGATACAAACTTTCTTCGATTTTATTATAATCATTTACTATTGCAGCATAATTAGTAGAAATTTTACAGATATCTAGTGATTTTAGTCTTTTATGAAACTGAAGCAGTAGTAGTCCAAAATTATTTATTAGAATACAAATTGAAAAGGCTACGATACATGGAAATTCTACATAGTTGGCGTAATAAGCGTACGAACACACAAAATTCACTGCAGTTCTGTATTTTATATCATAAATTTCATATCCGAAAGTACAAAGAAAAGATTCTTTTTCTTCCGAAAGCAAATAAGCGTACGCGAATGAAAGCACTAGAGTAGAAAGGAAGATGAGAACTAAAATCAAGTTCATTTTACTTGCGTTTTTCCTCCTTTTTGAAAAGCTAGAAAATGACTTAATTGAATGTACCAGAAGTTTTATATTTTTCTTTTGATGTGAAATTGAATACCATAGCGTTACTGATGCAATATTTATGAATATATATGTGAAACCCAGCTTAATATCGTCATAATATGTGAGAGATTGTTGAAAAACTGATGAAATTGAGAATAAGTAAACAGCAAATAAGTGGAATGTAACAACTGAAAAGGTACTCAAACATATCTGAGCGGTTCGATTACGTTCATTTCTTTCTTTGTATTGAAGTGAAAATATTATCCAGAGTGGAATGTGAAAATTTATTTGTTTGTGAGCTCTTCCAAACATATTCGAATTTGCAATCTTGATGAAGAACATCAATCCGAAACTTTAAAAAGTTACTCAAACCAATTTTAAACTCAGTGGCAAGGATGTCTTGAAGCTTCTTAACACTCAGAAGTTCTATTAGATTTGTTATTAGTTACTTCGTATCCATACGCAATCTTATGTACATATTTTTAACATTCATTTCTAATATACAGTATCATTATTTAAAAATATCCTACTAAAGTACCTGGATTTCAAGAAGTTATCAAATATTTTTATTTAGTTAATGCTGCAAAATTAAATGTTACAGTTGGGAACATGTGGCTTAGGAATATAACAAGAAATATCTGTAGCTTCCGAACTTTTCTTAGTAAACAGTATCTGCTGTTATTGAATTTTATTACATGTATTTCAGTAACTACAAGTTCTTTACTTATAGATTCTTGACTATTGGGTGTTATTTTCTTATTCGATAAGAATTACTACAACTAAGAATTTCTTTCAAAGACTTAATGCAACAAGAATGGCTTTTGCTACAGACTCCATCCTGCTAGACAAACTTTAACCAGAACAGTATATGCTACCACTTGAATTCCCTTTTAAGAATTCGAATAATAAATGGTTAAAAGTAGAATTTAATATCACTTCATGAGATTTGAAGTTAAACTATGAATCCGAATATGATTTTGCGTAACATCAAAGGAAAACTAAAGTAATTTTTTCATCAATTTCCATTGTACCAAAATTTGGAATCACGATATACATTTCTAATCATAAAAGTTAAACCTACTCATTAGCGTCTAGGTAATACAATTTTTTTTTTATTTTCCGAAACTTTTTGAACAACTACCCGTATATTTCTTCTCAAATATACTTCTTCTAAATTTCGCTCTGTACAATTACATTTGACGTTTTTGTGGTACAAGATAGTTTCTTTTTCCATTTAAAAATAGAAGATGAAAAGAAAAATCTCTTACTACGTGATGCTCGAGATTCATCTGTATTCCATATTCGAAGAAAGTCAGCGCTGTATGTGTTTCAACCAAAGAAATAAAAACATTAAAGATCAAAATTTATTTTCTCAGGATTCTTAGAATAATAATCGGCTTTAATCAATAAGAAGGTTAGAAACGCTTATTAAGAATATTTCAATTCTTCATTTTTGCACAAAGTTTTTATCGATTTGAAAACCATTTCCATTCAATTTATGCGCCGAAAACTCGCTAAACAAAACTTAGTAATTATGAGTGAAAACAGTATTGATTATTTAAACAAAAGGTGTTGTTAGTTATTCTAGTTACTCCTGACATCAGTTACGCAATTTAATAAAAACTTTATCGATAAACTGACAAATTTAAAAGCGTTGCATGTTGATAAATTGAAATACTTTTTAATTTTAAAAAAAGCTTATTGAACTTAGAATTATTGAAATATAATATAGGAAAACATTGCATGTTTTAGAAGACACATTAAGCTAACCAAAAAGCGATATTTTAAACAGGATGTGCGGACTAAAGGCAACCAAAAGTAATTGCTTATATTGCGACAGCCTCACGTGATTATTATTATAGGTACACAATTATGATTAAGTGCTACACTGTCTTAAATGGATTGCCTCAAGTTTTTTATCGAAAATTTCGCAAGAAATTGGGCATGAGGATTTTTGGCAGCTGCTTTTGATCGCGTTTTGTGCAGTAGTCATACGCTGATGTCAGTATGTGAATATCAACTCCTGCTCTCAGTAATCTCAAGACATGACTCGTTTGAACTTTTCATGAGGCTTCTTTCAAATGATTATATATCAGCAAAAGGTTTGTAGTTTAGATGACTCTACAGCAGATTTAACATCACATCAAATCATACTAAGCACTTGGATGACATCAATTACTATTTCACTTATGCAGAGCCACTAATGGTGTTCACATTAATTTTTATTAACCTGCAAAACATTAGGGATTACTCTTTAATGCAAACAGAAATTATAACTAACTAGCAGAAAGAGCACTGCGTTGCCAGTGGCATAATAACTTCAACAAAATAAAATAAAAAAAAAGCTCAGAATGACATAAAATAAAGTTTAAAAAACGAAATCAAAACATATATATATAATATAATTATTGATATCGCCCGCTTATTTTTCTTCGCATCTACGACATCAAGTGAAGATAAGTTTAAAGAGAAGCAACAATCAAATTATGAAGTTTATGAAAACGTTGCTATTAGAATTTAAACCAAGTAAAAAAATTCTAGATTCTCTGTACAACCAGTTGGTTCGCACGCTAAAATGAAGTAATAATTCAGTTACGCTGACACAATAAAATCTTCGGATCCTTTTTAAAATAGTTAATAGGCGACATTAAATAATTAAAGCCACCCAACGAAATTATTTAAAATTGAATTTACATAACCAAATAAATCATTGCTTATGAGAAAAACATAATTTTAGGATTTATAAGAATGATTCCTACAAACCACGTAAAATGTTAAAGAATGAAAACCAAACGAAATTTTGAATGATTTCAAATGGATCAATATACCTGAAAAGATAAAGAGATAAAGACGGACATAATTTATTTGATATTCGTCTATGGATTGGATAGACAGTGTACACCCGCCCAAGAGCATCGCTGTATCTTATTTCTGCTTCTTCCAGTACAGCCAACCCATGTTTTCGACGTTGGCATGTTTTGTTCCCATTGTTCAAAGTGTAGTACTTGGGTACTATATTGTGCAATAGGGTGCGTGCAAAGTCTGAAGAAAGATGTAAGTGTTGCTTCATCATGTGTTTGGTCACGTTAAGCAGCATTTTCTGTCGAAAAGTAGATTCTATGACCATTTTCAAGGTGGAAGCTTAGATGAATCCCTGTGGGGTGTCGCTCGTGAATCGGGAAGCCATTAAAACGATAATTCTTTGCTGTATCTAATGGTGCATCGATTGGTTTTCTATGATCATTATTTCTCATGGATCGGTCAAAAAGGTGCGAAAAATCACCCAAAACGACACAAAACATTAAACAAAAAATTTTCGAGATTAATTTTAAAGTTTGGGCTTTGAGGTGCATTGAGTCACCATTACGACTACCAGTGTGACAAATCTCATGGCTGTACGTGCAATATTTTTAGTTTAAAATCGCACACAAACATTGCCTTTTATAAGTATAGATTAATATACGTAATATCTCAGAGAATTTGGTTTACAGATTCCATATAATTTTGGTGAAATAAAATATGAAAGCAAAATGCATTAGGATATTAACTCAGCTTTCAACAATGAAAGATAAACACGGAATTAAATATTTTTTAAACAATGCAAACGGCTTGAACTGCGATGAAGCAATGAAAAGTATTGTTGTATATTAGGAGCCGTTGAAATATTACGAAAGCATGTTTTTGGTAATTTTTGACCCCCCCCTCCTTGTCAGCAAAAATAAGCAAATAACAAACCTCCCTCTTATAATTAAGTAAGCAAACTGCACCCCCTCCGTTCTTTTTTTTTACAAAACTTATAATAGTAATAATCTAATTTTAAAAATTTTAGGACTTGATTCAAATAAAAAAAATTCTTACTCTGCTTAAAATGAAAAAAAAAATGTATATTTGATTTCTTTGCAATTTTGTTTAAGAACATTTCTTAATTTATCACAATTTTAAAAGAACATAGCTATATTTTAAATTTAATTTTGCACATGCCCATCATCTATTCAGATGCTTACCAAGGTTGCTCAAGCCATTTTTCCATGTCTGTTATTATATTGCTTCCCCCTTCTATTACTACTTCATCGCTTTCTTCTCGGAAGGAATCTTGATAAACTTTTTCTTCGTTAAGCCACTCAGCATCTTCCATACCTTCCACATATTTTATGACACATATAAGTTCATTTGCTCGACGAGCAGCAATCCTTAGTGGTCTAACAAGGCAGGGTTTTTGGCTTTTTTCACCGTGTTGAGTTTTTTTGTGACGATTCGATGATTTCTGTGATGCGTGATACAGGCCACAACTTCCACAAGTCCTTGAAGATAATTTTGACTTGATGGGCGGACACAAAAAGTCATAAGGCATCTTTAAAAATCCCTTCACTGGAACATTCAGATTCAAACCTATCCGGAGATTTAATTCAATGAATTCACCTTCCTCACTTACAATGATGTCGTTTGACGTTTGTGTCATTTTGATTGGTGGAGGAATGAAATAGTATGCGAAATTATCCACTACGTGCAGGAGAGCAACACTTTTTTTCTTCGCATTTTACAATTTGTATCAGGTATTGACTTTCCTGCACGTACTTAGAATACCAGTCCATGTCAAGAAAGTTTGATTTGCCTGAATCAACATATGTGGCGGCAACAGGATAGCTGTCCATGCTTATAGAGATCCAGATTTCTGAGAGAGTTTTCCCAGCATATGCAAAGTTGTTTTTCTCCATGTCTTCATCAATGGTGCGACCGTTCTCGTCGAGATAGGAACCATAATGGTCGTAAGAGAGTATAAGCCCAGAAAGTTCTCGACTCAGCGGTGCCATTCGCCTTTCTACACGATTATATGCACTTCTTCCAGGAATATTGCACGCTATGAAAATTGCATCTAAATCATGCCTTTTGAAATGGTTAATAACAAAAGATATAACTTTCTGGTAGCGGGGATTCTCGACGGGACTTCCATCTACCGTAATTATGATTACAGGTTTGATCAAACCTTCTTCTGTTTTCACTAATTGTTCAAACAATTTGAGTGTTAGTAGTGTTTCAAAATCCTGAACATGAGTATTTGCTGTGGAAGAGCTGTGTTTCCCACTTCTTATAACTACAAACGTTGGACCAGAATAGCCTACGGCTTTACTTTGTCCTGGTATTTTGGGAGCAATAACTATACCAGTGTAAACAGATGGGATAAGTTTGTGGCGTTCAGTGATGACCCAATCGTGGTCGGGTAAATAGACACGATACTCCGCATGTATCAGTATCGGAACCTGTTTATTGGGTGCTGTAATTCCCAAAGGTACATGTGCTTTGTCATCCTGTGAAAGAAAAAACACCTGCATAGGTCCAAGAATTGAAGCTAAAGTTTCTAAATAGCTGATGGATGTCGCTGCAAACTGGGTATCAATATGGGACTGGTGTTAGTCAGCCTGAACCCAGGAAACTTTTACCGGCACTGTGGTGGCATGTCTTCGACCCTCGATAGTTGCTGAATTTCTTGGAAGCAAACGAAGGTATCTTCCACTCCAGCTTATTGTAAAACCAACCTTTTTTAGATCTGCAGTTTTTACTTTTTGTATTGACACGCTTCTTCTTTTTGCATCTGCGGCGCTTCCAATAATGGCTATGTCTGCTATCGTCTTAATCAACAACGGCTGATCTACATTTAAACTTGGTCTTCCTACTGAATCCCTCAAAGCTAATTTTCTTTTAATGTCTGGATTATCATGGCAGGTTTCGTCAAATTTTGTTTGTTTGGTGATTCGGTGTTTTCTTTGCTATTCAGCATTTTGTCGTTCCCTTTTTAAGGATTGTTTCAGGCTGCCATCTATATGTTGTAAATTGATTTAATAAAAATATCAGTATGTATCCTCTTGGTAACAACTGCAGTTGGACTTGCAACTGGAGCTTCAGTCTTATTCTCAAGATTTTAGAAGACAAAATTTGATATATTGCTTAAAGGCAACACCGGGCCTTTAAGGGTTAATATACACCACCTATCCACGTTGGAGCACTCGAACCATTTCGTGGTAACCACAGAGTTACAGACATTCTGAATGCAATAGAATGGATGGAATAATTCTATTTACTAACTATGGTTAGTTCTATTGATGGTTCGGATGGAATAATTCTATTCCATCCGAACCATCAATAGAACTAACTGGTACTGATTCAAGAATTCAATGACTTCCACATAACTGAAAAAAACTGTACACAACGCTGGTATATACATCAAAGGACTATAAACATTTCAAGTTGATTTCTATTTTGTTTCATCTATAATTATATGGTTACCACTAATAAATTTTCAATCCTCGTAAATATACGAATTTAAGGATTTAAGGAATATATATAAAAAATCTAAACAGCTTCATTTAAAAGATAATTTTTCGTTAAAATTAATAAATAAAATATTAATTGTTTAATAAAAATTTCTTTCGTAAAGATCTTTTTTCTTCGCATCAAAAGTAGGAAATAAAATATTCCATTAATCGTTTCGTAAAGAATTCAAAATATGTTTCTCACTAATATTTTTTATTTTTTAGTTTACTGTCCAGTATAATGTTATACCGATTTGCATAAACACAAAAGATGAATTTTCAATTATTTCGTAGTGACAAAAAGAGGCAAATTAATCAAAAATTAGGTAGGCTCTATATACTTGATATCTGTTTCTTATTAAATAAATAAGCAAAACACTTCCAAAATAACAAATTATTTATTTTTAAATTAACACAACTTCTTGACAGATATTGAATTAATAACCATATCGAGCATAACCTAAACCACCAAGTAGGCCGTTGTCTCCATAGCCAAGACCTCCATATCCTCCATAACCGGCGTTTCCATATCCTACACTGGCTGCTCCAAGTCCACCATATCCCAGTCCGGCAACACCAAGGCCATCATATCCGTATCCGGCTCCTCCAACACCAGCATATCCGAGTCCGCCAGCACCTGCATAACCTCCGTGTCCATAGAGAGCGTTAGAGATGATGTGGACAGATGCGGGGTTTTGGTTGGCGGTTCCGGGCTCATTGGTCTTGACCTGTGCTCTGAACCCTGCGTGGTCAGCGACGTAGTTGACCTGTCGGTTGACTCCTCTGGCGTCGGTGAATCCGTAGCTTCCTTTAACGTTTTTCCCGTCACCTACTTCCTCACGATGCTGTTCACCGTGCTTGTCCTTCACGCTGTAGCCAAACTTGAAAGGCTGGGGGTGGTGGATAGGCTACAAAAAAGTCTTTCGTTATTTTTCAAAATTGAAAGTTAATATTTTCCACTTTTCTTTGTTTTAATATATTAAATACCTTTCACAATATATTTAAGAACTTCTTGATAAGCTGATCTAAAACTAATTATGTGCTTCATAATGAACAACTTTTTTAGTACGTTTGTACTAAATTTGCCTATCAGATTTTATGCCTAAAGCAGTTATTTGTATTTTTTTAGAGTATATGTCCATCTAAGATTGAGGAGATTTTTATAATTTAAATGTGGTTTATATTGCATAAATAATTATTTAAGAAGTCAAGTCCCCACATGTAATATGGAGAACAATTATATCTTTTGTTTTGATCCGTATCTATCTTGATAAAGGTAAAAATCCAAATGGCAATGTACACACTGTCGTTTTAGCTAACAAACATAAAACATTATTTCTTCTTTAGAAAACGATAGCAATTTTCTTTTTTAATCTTGCACATCCGGTGCAAAAATGCTATTGTCCTGGTGCCGAAAATCCTTATAATCCTTATTTCTACAACTCAATATAGTATGTCGCTCTTAACACGCATTGTTTGAAATAAAGTAGTTTCAGTTGGGGAATTTATTGAAAATTCAAAAGTTTTGTTCCCGTCTGTTGTTCAAAATCCATATAATGAGCGTAATAAGTTATTCATGAATTAGTTATATTTTCAGTCAACTGTTATTGACTTCTAAATGTTATGAAGGTTAGAAATTAGCTATATTAAATTCGTATAATTCTTTTTACATTGATTTTAGCAAATGGCATCAGTGCATAATTGCTGTTCATTATATTGCTTAATTTTTTGAGATATACGAATTAACCTTTACAATATGGGTAATTAACATATGTTGTCTTCTGTGAAATTCATATTAATTACTTAATCGAAATAGAAATTAATTTTTTAATAACGTGTGAAGATTTTGTTTGATAACGTGTTTTTTTTATTACACCAGCCTTGTTTCATTATTTTATAAGTGGTCATAAACTTGCACGAATTGAACTTTTCCCTGACTCATTGTAAAGCAATAAACACAAGAGTCGATGCCTCGTAATATAGAAATATCAATAAAGATATTTATAATTTTTTTAATAAATGAAGATGCTTCTATTTTCATAATCTGTTGGCAATTCTGTAATATCGAAATACACTATTAACATTTTGTTAAATATTAGAAATTTCTCGAAGGAAATCCTATTTAAATTTGTCAAGATGTGTCTTAAATCAGCAATAAAAATATATAATTAGGATAATAGACAAAAAAAGCAGAAAGGGTACTTACTTCATGATGCATACTGGCGAAAGCAACCACTGCAAATGCAGCCAAGACAAAAACCTGCAGAGGAAGGAAATATTTGTAGTGAAAGGAACAAAATAAGAATATCTATTAAATTAAAACTACAAATAAATTATTAAAAGTCCGTGTTTTAATTTTAAGGTATAGTTTCTGTTTGTTTTTAAATATAATTTAGGCTTGTGATGTTTCCATGAAAAACGAAGTGAATTTTGTTATATGATTCAGAACAAAAGAATTCTGCACCAGCAAAATTCTTCATTTAGATTTTTTTTATACCAAAGAAATTATATTAATTAAATTATATAATTATTTTTCGATATAAATTGAGTTGTGTTGTAAAAAATATGTATATTTCATGAATTTCTTCTTAAATTTAGAGAAAAATGAAATGTTAAAGGCATTAATTTATAAAAGAGTTTCAAATGTATAGTTCAGACAACTTATTAATGTTTAGACATCGAACTTTTTTATGATACTTCTCGTGGCTTTTACGATAATAAATATCATTGTGAAAATGTTAATTATCTTCTTAATCACAAATTTTAAAAATAAATCAACAACTTTTTCAAGATTGTGGTTTTAACGGCGAATTAAGAAAGTGTTTTCCCTCCTTTTCAAGACATTAGAGGAATAAATCCATCTTACGCTCATATAACCTGCAAGATTACAAATTCTTGTCTTCCCTTATCGTAAATTAGTTTCTTCACTGCGCTTTCAGTGATACAATAGAATAAAGGAATATAAATGTCTTCAGAGTGATTAGAAACTCCACAGATCACCTTTGCTAGGAAAATGAAATTCCGGCAGCTTAGTTATACAACAATTGCACTTGCTCTGGTACAATTGGTGTACGTGGTATCGTACGCAGATGAAAAAAACATCTGTCGATACCGTATCTGTATTCCAGCCAGTAAAATGCTAATTTAGGTTTTCATAGATCCTACTTTATTATTATCTAAGTTTTTACTTTCTGGTGCGAAAAGTTTATAAAAAGAAATTCAAGAGAATCGTCGAAAAATCCCACAAAGAAGTTTTGGAGAATTTCCATGTTTTAGACCTTTCTGAGTAAGAAAAATCATTTTTCTCTATCTCTGAACATGGTAACTCAAAAAACACAAACGGTTAGATGGAAGGAATTGAATTTTGTATATGATCATTACAGTATGTGAAGCGCAACTAGTAGAAGGCAATTTGACAGATTGTTTTATCACCAGAATTGTTGAATTAAATTTTAGACCAAATATATGATTGGATTAACTGTCGGTGTCTGTCCATCTTTATTTGAAAGCGAAAACTCAAAAATGCTATAAACTACATGCATGCGTTTTAGTATGTGATCTTTACTCCAAACTCGGATTTTCGGTTGACCTAAACGATCAGTAAGTAGAGATACGGTTCCAAAATGCATTGTTGTTGTTCATAATGCGATGAAGCTAAACACTTAACACGCGACATTGTGAGTTTGCGAGCACTGAAGTGATAACACTCGAGATGACTTGTTAAAATTTTTGAGTTCAACAAGCAAAGAATATAGAAACAAGAGTAACCGATCAAGAAATATATAACGGCTGTCTTTCCTGACAGTAATGTTACCTAAGAGATCATGTTTGATAATGTTTCAGTCGGAAAGCCCAGAAACTGGACCACCCCGCCCTGCCTTAGCATCCGGGATTCAGAATGACAGCCGCCGCAATAGCTTCGAGTACTGAGGCCGGAGTCCTAGTAGCCAATCACCTGGCCACGGCCCGACCCCTACCGAAGGAGGTACGTACTATCACTGGTGGAGTGGCCCAGAGCCCCACCATTAATATATAATGGTTCCTGCTTACTTATCCGTCAGCAACTCATATCCGTGTACTCGCGGCGCCCCCCGTGGGAGTGTTTCAGTTGGAAACTTGACAAAAGTGATATCAAGAAATCGAAACAATGACGCAAGTGATATGGAAATCAGTGTCAAATGTTTGGCTTAAACGGCCAGCAAGAAGAGATGTGATTAAAAAATGTTTTGTTGCTGTTCATCATGCGACGAAGCTGAACACAAAGAGCCGGAACATTGTGAGTTTACGAATATTGAGGGGAGAACACTCGATATGGTTTGTTAAAATTTTTAAGTTTAACAATCAAACGAAGATACGAACAAGAGTAACTGAACAAGAAATAGATAACGAATAAAATATTACCTGAGAGATCATGTTTGATGATGTTTCAGTTGGAAACTTGACACAAGTGATATCATGAAATCGAGCTTCAGCGTATTTATACTCCAGGTGTTAAAACAAAAGAAAATTATTTTCGAATTGATTAGAAGGTTAAACAGTTTTTCGCATGATTGAACTTTCATTTTCAGAACCTTTTAAATTACAATAGGAGTTGGTGACCTTATTATTGAAAGAATTCACCTTTTCATCGGCATTTTGGTAACACAACTGAATCAGTTTCCATTAATCAAAGTTATCAACTTTTTTATGAGTTCTAAAGAGTAGCTAAATGATGGGAAACATAATTTAATTCATATTAATGAGATTTCATTATCATTTTTGTATATTATTATGCTTATTAAGTGATACGTTATGAATTAATTTAAAATTTTGTAAGAATTGAAAACGCTTAATGATAATTAAATCCCTGTTAGTGCAATAAATATCCTTGAAACAGTAAGAATGTATGTATATTTTTTCTTGAATCGTAATCAAACAAATTTAACAAATAACAATAATTTGTATTTCTCATTATTGGATATATTGCTATAATTTTAATTAATTTATTACATTAGATAAAATTTCAATTTACTATCGTTATTTAAATAGGTCTTAGCCCACTTCTTTCTTTAGGTGAGTTTGCAAAAGTAACCTTTTAATTTTAATTTTGTGTTTTAAAAATTTCTGTTCTGATTTCCATGCCGTTGAAATTTGAATATTAATTAAATCGCTGTAAATTGAATTTAGATCTTAAATTTATTTCAATATAAAAAATGAATAGAATCTTCTCTATTTGTATTCAAAAATAAAAGATCGAAGTATTGGAAACTGACAGTAGGAAATTCCAACAATATTCAATACCTGCGACGCTCTGAAGATATTTTTAAATTAATAGGAATGAATTGGGACTACGACAAAATGATGTGCTAATGAAAGCGAAGTAGTACAGAAGTTTCACTGTAACAATAAACTTCTTTGTAACAAAAAATTAAAAACGCATAGTCGAATAATAATTCAGTCACTGTTAGAAGAAAAACATCTCGAAACACTCCGAAGCCAACGGAGAACATCTGTGCAGGTAGTCGCGAGCTAGCCCCTAAAATTCAACTAACCTCCTGGAACCGCCTGTCTCAAGCCTTTGCCGAACCAGACGTTTTGGGGCGCATCAAAGTTCATAGGATTAATTCCATCATAGCTTTAATTATGAGCTATGAAATATATGAAGGAATAAAGCGTATTAAGGTTAGAAATAGACATCAAAACAAAATCTTAGAGAAAAGTAAACCGATGACAACAATACTATAAAGAAGTTAGTCCAAAAAGAAAATCATAACACAGGAAATTCCTAAACATTCATTAAAATTTGAATTATATTATAAATGTATTTAAAATTCAATTTACTTCGATATTACTTTCAGCTCCTCATGCTTTCAGAATTTTGTTTTGATGTCGAAACAGAAAGCTGTAATCGAGTGGTAGGGGAAATTTGCCGAATTTGTATCATGTGCACGTGTACATATTTTATTATAAAGTGATATAGAAGAAATTTTACTGAAATATAAGAAGTAGGATTTATTTGTAGTTCATTTATCTTCAGAACAACGCAATTAACATTTTATGAAATACAATTTAAAGTAGGAAAAAATAGTGTCACCGATCCAATTAAGTAAACAGGTGTCCTAGGTTGTACCACCGGTTTCCTAAATTGCACCACCAATTTTTTAAGCACAATTAAGGGGACACATCACCTTCTGAACAATTTTTTTATTTGAAGTGTTATTGAAAATGTTTGCATACTATTAAAACTTAACAACCATATAAACTCATCGTAAAGAGGGAAAAAAATCATTTAAATCTGTTTTTAAGTTGAAAGTTAAATTTTTTTAAAGAAAAATTCAATATATTAAATTCCCTGCTAGTTTTTCAAATATGAATATTTTTTCTTCAAATTTTATTTGCAGATTCACTGAAATATATTACACAAAACCGTACATGGATTTTAAGGTGCATCTAATATTCGCTTAAATATAGATTTTTTTACTGTTTTATGTGGTAAAAAGTGAGAAAATTTAGCAATACCTCAATTTATATCTTGAATATAAAAAAAACTAAGCAATTGAATACTTATTGTATGCACAGTTTTGTCATACGCATAACGGTAAACAAGTGCAAAAAATTTGAAAGCTATATCTAAAAAGGAAAAAAGTCTTAGCATTTTGAAAAATGAAAGTGAAGAAAAGTCCGACAGCTGGAGAAAAAGCCAATTAAAGTTGTCATTTACGCATGTTTATCATTGGTCATCGTAAATAAAAACCTAAATAACTTCTATAATATTAAGGGTACAAATTTGAAATGTTGATACAATAAGTAGAAAGTTAAGGGCGACAAAATAAGCTAATAAAATAAAAATTGATGTTTTGGTCATTTTTTGGGTAATGTGTCCTCTTAAAGCAAAAATATTTTTTGATTCTCCAATTCACACTAGTACGCAATGTAGAAACACTAGTATAATATTTTTTGCACTGTATCAGTTCCTCTTCCTACTTCGTTTCCTCGCATATGATACAAAACTGCGTAACCTTAGCTTTTCTTCTTTGCTTAAAAAAATTTGATGTATTTAATGTCTTTTTATGCTCTTTTTCTTCTTTTTTGCTTTGACTTGTTCCACTTCTAATTTATAAGCTCTTCTATTGATTATAACTATTCCTCTAATTGAAGAAAATAGTCCCATTGATTAAATGTCCAATTCAGGCAAAATTTAAAAAATCCTAATTTTATCGTTAAACTATTTTAATAAAATTATTTTAGTAAACTGTAGTTAAATGAATTTCCTACCTGAGGATATAATAACATATTTTCTTACTCAATTTTAAAAAAACGTAATCGCTTTTCGTCTTTCGTTAAAATCATTAATCGATGATATCTAAACCTAAACACTTGTTCTCTAACTGTAATCACGGAGTGCTTTTTCTTTAAAAAAATTCATATGCCACATGTGCATCGTTACAACATAATTTGCCTATTTTACTGCCCAAATATTTAAAGGAGTTGAATTATGATACCGGTCCAATCTAGGTGCCGGTTTTAGTTCGGAGATTCTCCCCTATTACTTCCTATCCAAAATCAAACCATCTGCAATCAGTGGCATTACTTATAATGCAAAACTTAATGTTCTTACAACAGCAAAATTACGTTTTTTTCGCTGTTGTTTTACGAATACAGCTCAAAATGTTGTTGTTCAGTCATCACTCCTTGATTCTTTCGACTTTTCACGGATTCCTTTTTACTTAACATTTATTCCAAATTCAAAATAACCAGACCGTATGAGAACAGAACTCCTGTAATGGACAACAAAAGACTCTTTTTCATATCAACCATTCCACCAGCTGACAGGAAAATGGCGTCCTTCTTTTCCAATCGGTCGAGAAAGGAAACATCTTTTCCTCTTCTCATAATGCTCATCTGATGTTTTTCAATTAACGTACAAGCAGTTTCTTTTATATGTTGAATAGCTTCCGGGATCTTGCAACTGTATATAGTAAGCGATACAATTACCATAATACCCATGGTAGCGTTCATAGCACACTCTGAAATTAAATTAAGCGGCAGTTTTTGTTTCAAAGAAATATCCAAAGCGAAGTACAAATTCAGGGAACAACTCAAAAGAATTATAAACAATGGTGTTGATAACGTTTTCTTCAAAAGGGGGGATATTTTTTTCAACGATATTATAATCACGTAATAATTCGAAACATTTCTTGGATAACATATCAAATCCCATTTTTTTCAAATTAACTCTAAACTGAGAGAGGTAACACTAAAAATGTTTTATTAAAAGACAGCATGATAAAGAGGCGGTGCAATAAAACTCAAAGAACACAGTGTAGCATATGTAGTCACCAATAAAACTAGCCACCATTCGATACTTTTGTTCTTCGAATATAAATGTAAATGACGAGAAATATGTATCCTTTTAATTTGAGAAATAAGTTTGAAAAGCTGAAAGAAACACGGGCAGAATTCGGAAAATAAACAAAAGCATGCGAACGAAACTTCTGCTGAGAATATTTCGACGACAATTTCCGTATCGATGAGATCTTAATGAATGCATAAGAAGTCTTAGATTCTTCTTTTGAAGTAACATGGAACATTCAAAGAGACTTTGAAGTCCTCTTCATTGAAGAAATATTCTAAGCCAATTAAAATAAGGTAAATTGTGAAAAGAGGAAATAAAATGGCGAAACAACTTGAATAAAATTTGATACATTTGTGAGGGATTCGTTGTTTCCCATCATTAATAAGAGAAAAAATAATCCACAAAGGTATGTGAAATTTTCGAAAATTAGTCAAATATATTTTCTTCGTTTTAAACATGACGGTACGAGGCTGACTTCAACGCATATGCTCTGAAAACGCAATTACACAAAGTTCAGAACAGATTCTACTGGAGTTCCGAAATTTATAGGAGTCTGATACATATAAAGTCTGCCTTCATGATTCACATATTAATCCGTTTGTTGTGTATTTGAAGGTTTCAGAGTGGATTGACAACACAGATGTCGTTTTCTTTGTTTCAGTAAGATTAAAAATCGATATCCGTTTCGAAATAGCTTATATTAAGCTTCAAAGTGAGGTGCAAATTTAACAAATTAGTCAAATCTTCTAAGTTAATGGAAAAGACAGCATATTTAAGCTTATCGTTTTGTCATATTTAAAACTGCAAAGTGCAGAGTAACAAGCTTTCAGTCTGGAAGTTTAATATTAAACAATTTGATTTAGCCTGCACATTTTTAAATTCCTAATACTTTCTGACGCATATCATGAACGAAAAGGAGTTAATATCTTTCTTGTAAATGCTTTGTCCGAAATATCTGATTGACTCTTTGACAAGTGACTACTTTCGACGGTAAAAGCTGAATTTAGAAGGTTAGATAATGAGAATTCTTTTATGATCATGATAAATTGAAATCGATTTCTGAATGCAGGTTGGTCAATTTATGAATCTATGTTGGTGAATGTTTGAATTTAGAAGATTAAATAATTAACTTCCTTTTATGCTCATGATAAACTGAAATCGATTTTCGAATCTATTGAACTCCACAAGCAAAATTCTTGATGTCATTTTAATTTTGTGTAGTTAAATAGAATTGAGAACCAATTTAAAATAAAAAATCAATAATTATTGATTTTGGTAAGTTATTTGCAGGAACTCTAGCATAATCCGGATATTTCACTTATTTTTATTTGTTTAGTGTTTTGATAATACTGCATGCTGTATTATCAAAAAGAAAGACGAAACAAAAATTGCATATTGTTAGAATAAAAAGCCGTATACCAAATTGTGTTTTGTAAGTTTATGAAGCAATTATTTTTTATTTCATTTATTAAGGTTGTTTTATTTGATTGAAATGTTAACCTCATTAAAATAACTTAATTATTTATTATTTTCATGTATCTCTTTAAGTGCTTGTATACCATATTGTGAAACATGCAACAAATTATTTTGTTCTCCGAAATTTGTTTCGAAACCCCGCAAGTCAACTTTGCACCAGGCCACGCTTTTGTTAGGACCGCCCTAAATAGGGGTATCTGCTTTCGAATAAAATCACAGAAATTTTCCTATAATGTTTGCACGTCAGTTTTCTGAACCATATTCTGTTTGCGACTTCTACAAAATCTCTTGATGCATATTTCGTATTGCATTATTTTGGGAAGGAAAGTGTTCATAAATATATACTAAAAGCAATTTGAAAACTCTTGGGATCGATTTTAAGGTGATGAGCACATATCATCACACCAAAATGTTGTACTTCAAATTTATCCAGCATTTTATTGATGTAAAACACTTATATAACTTAGCTACATTTCTTCTGAAATAGTTGTATGTTGTTACAAAATGCCATATGACTCTAGTGGGTTCAGATATTACATCAAAATTTCGCATATTTTTCTGGGTGTGATTTTTGACACATGACTTCAACTCATTTATTGTTATAACAGTTTATGATTTCTGATGAGTGGCAACAGTCAGATGTTGACTTACTTTAAATTTGATTAAAAAAGATATGAGTACGAATTCGGTTGAACGATGTTACGTTGTACGCAGATACGGAATGTAATAGTTGTTTTTTAGTGTTCTAATAAATGTTTGTTTAGTCTTAGAAGAAGTATTATCAATGTCAATCAAAAACCAACAGAAATTAGAAGTGAGATAAATTAGAAACCTTTGACTCGAAATCTCATTGCAAATTAGACAGGACGGGAGGAGTTTGAATTTCAAAGTACATTACGAAATTGTATAATTCGCTTCTCTATAATTACAATAGTGAATCATTATTTGCAAGTTAAAATAACTATATAAAAATGTAGTAAGTGCGAAGATGTTTATTTTCGGTGGACCAAAGAAGTGTGACTTAAAAATATTGGCTGAGGAACTTGTAGAAAAAGTGGATGACAGCCATAAATTAAAAGATTTGAAGAAGATGATTTTGGCGCCCAAAGAGTACGATGAAGAATGCGCCAAGGAATGGTTGAACACAATAATAAATGAAAGAAAAGAAAAAGAAGAAATTCAGGAACGTAGGCGTCAAGCAGAAATTGCAGAACGGAAACTCCAAGAAAAAATTCAAATTTCAAGAACGGAAACGTCAAGAAGAAATTCGAATTGAAGAACCTAGGCGTCAGAAAGAAATAGAGGAACGTAGGCGAAAGAAGAATGCGAGGAACGGAAGCGAAAGGATGAGATGGAATTTGAGCTGCAAAAACTGTCTGTAGCAGAAGGTAAGTTTCCAACTTCCGTCGCCAATCAAAATATAAGCAGTACACAAATTAAGACAAAGTTAGAACTTCATTAATTGAGGCAAATTTTAATTCCGACGAAAATGATATAAGTTTATATTTAATTATGTTTGAATATCTGGCCAAACAAGCTGAAATATTAGAAAATACTTGGGTAACTCATTTGCTTGGCTTATATTTGCCGTATGACGTTGCGCAGTTAATCGCCAGAGAACTAGATGAGATTGCAAACGATTATAACGAAGTTAAAAAGATATTAAAACGGTATAAGTTATCGCCAGAAAATTTTCGCCAAAAGTTTTTATGCATAATAAGAATTTAGGAAGAACATGGAAAAACTTTGCCTTTGAATTAAGAAGTTTTTTTAATGAATGGCTAAATGGATTTAAAGCAGATAGTTTTGAAAAGTTGAACGACATTATTATAGCGGATCAGACTAAACGCGAAGTGTTTCTTGAAGTAAAGGATCATATTATAGATGACTGGTCTAAGTTGAATTCGCCAGATGATTTAATTGAAAAACTGGATGACTATGATACCTTGAGTATTATGAATGTCAATCAAAAAGGCAACAATAGATAAGCACAAAAAATGTAATGCATGGCCGTAACTCGAACTGCGAAGCAATAGTGAGCGTTACTTATTTGGGACAGTGACATCAAGATGATGGCACCATCATCTTTTTTTTTCTTTCCTTGACTTTTTCTGTGATTTAAGAAGTCCCGGTGACCTGATGGCATGGTCTCAGTTTCGTGACTGAAATGTTTCAGGTTTGAAACCAATTCTACCAAAGATCCGTCGTGTATGTAGTCAGTTTTAAATCTGACGTTGGGGGTTAAACGTCTTCCCGCGAGGGTAGTGAGGAAGTTTGGCGAGGAAAGCGCCGGTTAAGGCATCGCCCTCTTCATCTGACCACTGTTCAAAATTGCCAGGTCCGGTTCAAAACCTAGCCCTCGCGTTTCTTCGAAAGGGAATGTTAATATAACTAAATTCGTGCAGACAAATGCAGAACCTCACCTACGATAATAATCCGGCATACTCAAGTAAATTACCTACCTTAGATCGTTTGTCATCTCTTCTCTCTTGTAAGGCTTTCGCGAGCATTTCCATCAGCAACTAGAGGCCGCCTGAAAAACATCAACTCTAAAGATACCATTAATAGAGAATTATTTCCGAATGCAATCTATACTAATTGAGAGGGGAGGGGGATTTGAATTTCTCAACGATAACATGATTATGTAAACCAGAAAAATCGCAACAAATGAGAGCAATTATTTACGATGCAAGGCATTAAACAACTACGAAAACACATTCGCATTCTCGCACTCCCAAGTAAATACTATCACCCCCCTCCCAAACGACAAATACAGAAGTGAAAAAAATAAAGAGAAAGATTCAAATAACAAATGACAATGTACTGTTAATATTAGAGTACAAGATATCAGATAACACTGAGTATTAATATAAATAAATAGAATTTTTTCTAAATAGATGCCAAACAAAAAAAAAATTCAATGAACACATTAAAAATAATCATATTTTTCAAGACAATCAAAATTTCCATAACAAACAAAATTAAAAAATCTTCTTTTAAAATCCTTAAAGAAGAAGAAAAAAGAAGAAAAACAAATTTAGATAAAATAGAGTTTCGATTTGCATAAATTCAGAAAACTTCCTATTTAACTTGAATTAAAAAAACTCCTTTAAATAGAACAGTTTAACAAATGATAAATATTTTCTCATATCAGCAGAAAATTTTAACACCGCAATAACTGGTTTTAAAAAAATGAATTCTATAACTTACGACAACAAACGTAGATGACACCATAAATTGTTTGTCAATAAAGAAATTTTTACCAATTTTCACAAATTTGAAAATTCAGCACATGAACCACATACACAGGTATGCATCATTAGAAAGTGTTTGTTATCAATGTGAATTTTTATTCTTTGTCTTTGAAATAATTGTACAGAAATATATATCAATATTGACAAACATGAATTATCGATAATTCTTGTTCGTCAGATAATTCTTATCGATAATTCTTGTAAGCAACAATACATTGTTTCAGAGCTCATTGCATTTTCTCGAAACTGATAAAGGCAACTATAATTAAACGTACAAACGTGCATGTGCAATAAATTAGGAATTACTAATTTATGAATTTCTGTTCCTCCAATGGAAACTATGCTTCCGTGTGTATATTTGCTTTTCAAAATAGAACTACTTTCCATTAATTCTCTGAAGACGACTAAAGAGATCATTTCAGTGCCTGAAAGTCAGGAGTAATTAATTTTTCGTTCAGGAAAGACAGTGAAATTATCCCTTTCTTTATAGAAACTTTAGGAGGACCATACCTTGTGTTGCGCCATCACTTTTCAACAAAAAAAATGAATTATCGTAATCCATTAAAATCTCCCGAGCGTCCAGAACCGCCTGAGTTCGGTGTCAGTCGAAAGGGGCTGTTTGAGGCGGGATATGACTCATAGGGTTAAATAACAGCCGATTAAATGCTATAATAAACTTTTAAGAAATGCAGAATTAGAATATTTTGCTATATTGTCAGCGATAACAGCTGTATATGAAAACGTTGTGACGGAGTCTGTTCGTTTCTGGGTAACTGCATCTGGTTCGGATTCTTCAGCCAGGGAAATTCTTTGTAATTTAACATTGGATGACGGGACATGATGATTTTCAAAGATAACCAGAAATTCTACAGTTTAAGGAACAGATATTTCACAGCGAAGATAATGAAAAAAATTTATCGTAAGGCAAATTACAGAATTACTTAGCTGGTGACTGCCATTCTTTGCAAATCAATTTTTGTTTATCAAAGGTTGTTTGTAAGGTTATTGATTTAATTACTGAAAGATGGGATTGTCATTCTTTGTAAGTAAGCACTGTATATCAACATTGATATCTGTTGATCTGAGACATTTTTGTAGAATTACCGTACCCTTTTGTTTATTTCGTAGTTAAATTTAACCTTTTCTCCTTTTATTTAACCTTTGCTTATTATCTTCGACTCCTCACGGATTACCTTTTACTTAAAATTTATTCCAAATTTAAAATAACCAATTCGTAGGTGAAGAGAACTCCTACAACGGACAGCATTAGACCCTTTTTGATATCAACCATTCCACCTGCTGACAAGAAAATCACATCTTTCTTTTCTAGTCTCTCAAGGAAGAAAATGTCTTTTCCTCTGCTCCAGATGCGCAACTTATATTTTTCAATTTCTAGGCCAGCTGTTTCTTTTATCTGCTGAATACCATCTGGAATTTTAGAACCGCAAATTATAAGAGAAAAAATTACAGCAATATTCATGAAAACGTCCATAACATATTCTGCCATTAAAAAAGGGGGAAGTTTTACTTTCAGAACCATAGCCAAAGCACCGTACAAATTTAGGGAACAACTCAGAAGAATTGCAAACAACGGCGTTGATAAAGTTTGTTTCAATAGACGGATATTTTCTTCAAGGATGTTATAATCGCTTAATACTTCCATATCTTTTTTGCAAAATACGTTAAAATCTTTGCTTTTAAAGCTGTCATTAAGCTGAGAAAGGTAAAGCCCCCAATGTCTTATTAAAAGGCAGCACGATAAAGCTGTGATGCAGTGAACCTCAAAGAACACACTGTAATGTATGTATTCACCAATGAAAATAGCAGCCTTTCGGTATTTCTGTTCTTCAAATAAGTATCCAAATGACCAAAACTCAGATTCCATATCATTTGCAAAGTAGACCTGAACAGCAGCAAGAAACACAGGTAGAGTCCGAAGAACGAGCAAAAGTATATTTACAACAAATTTACAAGTTCGGTTGAAACGAATTATTGAAAGTCTTGGGTGAGAGCTTAATGAACGTACAAGATGCTTTAGATTCTTATTTTGACATAAAATTGAGTACCATAATGAAGTAAAAACGACAACATTGATATATAAATCAAAGACAATTTCAAATCTGTGTCATAGAAGGAGTGCACTAAATCGTAAAAATGAAGATAAGTTGTGAAAAGAGTAAATAAAATAGTGGAATAATATGAATAAAGACTTCAACAGTTGTGAGAAATTTGTCGATCTCAGCGTTCATAGAGATAGATAGTATAACAGGAATATATACTTTGTATCTGAAATTTGAGTAAATTTTAACTATTTTTCTTCCATGTTTACTATGTGCACCTGGTATTTAGTCCTGGGTTGTGAGTTGAGAATTTCGCGTATTTAGTCCCAATCGACAGGAATATCGACGTGTTGACAAACTGATGCACTGTGAAAGAAAATATGCTGTTATGACTCCAATATTCATTCCTTAGTGTGCTTTTTAGAGGATCTAAAATTTTTTTTCACCATAGGTTTTCTGTTTACCTGTGATTAAATTCTAGGTCCATTTCAAAATAACATCAGTAATCTTCAAATGATTTGAAATTTAACAAACCAATAAATATTGTTCTTAACAATGGGACTACTTTTTTCAGTATTTTTTAAACAATTTTAATTTTTTAGAGAATACTTCAGGGTCAAAGGTCTTACAACTTTAATGTGTTACTCTATATTATATGAAATGCAAAGTTCACCTTCATTTTTCTTGTAAATCTATTTCCTGGGTTCTCTTCATTTTTACAAAAGACCTGAATATTTTCCCAAAACCATTGGGCAAATTACAGGTCAGAATGTTTCCTACTTTTAGTGAAGTGTTGAATGTAGAAGCTTTAATTTTAATATGTTCTGTTTTCAAAGATAAATTGAAAATGATGTATTTTGAAGTCAATCAATCAAATAGAATTACAGAAGAAATCATTTCTGCATTGGGAAATGAAGGGGCACAGCAAAATAACAATTCGATAAATATTATTTGAATATCGCTTTTAAGGCTTCCAGCATTTAGGCTATTTCATTAATTTTTTTTTTCTATTCAATTTTTTATTAATCATTTTTAAGAATTCTTAATGATATTTCAATATGAAAAGATCGGGACATTAATGGGATCAATTCTCCTGGCATTTGCTCTTACATGAAAATTGAGAGCTGTAAATTTTACATCTAAATGCATTTCTCTTGCGTTGCGCTGTGACGCACACTACAACAACTGATACATCCGCAATGTAAATTCAACAAACAGAATTTCTCATGTATTATATGAGTTACCATTGACATCATTGAATTGTTAAAATTTCTGAAATATTAATTGAGTCTCATTGATAAAAGCAAGAGCTGAGTAGAATTGCAAATTTATCATTTCTCAAATTCAATTTAATTTAAGCGCTGTTTGAACTTTCAGGATCCACTTTGATTATGGTATAATAGAATAGACAACTTGAATTTTCATTCTTCTTTAATACCTAGAAATACTCAGTTTCTGAACATTTAATGAACACGTCTAACATGTAATATATTCAGTTGAGGTGACTTTTTGAATTTTCTCTTATATTCAAAATCAAATTACAAATAAATATTTTATTAATGTCAATGAAATATGTTTTAACCATTAAAAGCCCGATTTTAAATTGATTTAAAAGCTGTACTTTCTCATTTCTTAGACAAAACATTGAACTTTAAAAGTCGTATTTCTATTAGTATGGTTAAAAACAGTTTGTTTAATTGACAACACTGAGCTTTATTTAATAGAATAAAAATTTCCTGATAAAATTCTATAATGTTAAAAACAGATGAATTTAATAAATATAATACGGATAAGGAATTTTCTTCAACTTTCGTAGAATAAAACATGGTATTCTCAGCGTCCAAACCAGAAGGAAAAGATGCAGCATTAATGGAAAAAATATTAATCTATTTTTATTTTTTAACAGCACTCAGGCTGCTATCTATATGTTGTAAAGTTTAATAAAATTTTCAATATGTATCCTATTATCCTACGCCACAACAGGCATTAGGAGTTTCAGTCTTATTCTCAAGATTTTAGAAGACAAATTGGAGATTTGGCTTAAAGGCAACACTGGGCATTTAAGGGTTAAAATGCTCCACGGACGCAATTTTGCCGTCGTTGTGGCATATGGTTCATCGTGAGAAAGTGCAAATCTTGTTGCTCCATTATGAGTGAATATGTGAGCATATGGAGTTGGGTCATGCAACTCATGTAGAGAACGCTAATCTTGATGAGTCCCCACAATTTGTGTGTACTTGACCAATGTGTCGTGTTTATGTTTCTTTTTTATCCTTCCATTTTATGTGTTTGTCTCTCAAATAAACTTTGTTCGTGAAAGAGTGGAATGGTTCTTGAATATAGAACAACACAGACCGCGTACAACCACCCCTATTTTGATGAGGTAGTTCGACCCCCTCATACATGTTTAGTCTTTAATTAACTTAAAAGTAGCTAGACTCACAAAGAAAATAACTATGGTGCATGTTTCAAGCCATTCAAGAAGTATATACATGGATGAAATCCCATGCATTGAAATAATTGAATATAATTTTGAAAAGTAGAGAAAGAGACTATGCCAACCAGCGCCGTACGAGATTGATTAATGGTTCCTCATTTGCAGATTAAAGCGAAAAAGAACTAAAATGATCTGTAAGATGGTCTTTAGTGTCCGTTATTAACAATGGACACCTATTTCTCTTATACAGTCACGTTTGTCTGTGAACTGTCATAATATTCGCATGTATTAAAGGTTCATATATCGTGAAATACAAAAATAAATTTTTTCATCCTTATTTTAACGCGATTTTACTGAAATTTCTCATTGACATTTCTGAAGATTTTGAGAATCAACGTCGGTTGTAAAACCCACCATATTCTCAGTATTATTTCCTTTTTTTCTGTGAAAGGATGTCAGAGCCTTATTGTCAGATTAATAATCGATAAAATATCAGAAAGTACTCTCAATTGCAATTGTGCATTATCTAGGTGGATATTTATTATTTTCCATTCCATTTCTTTGAGTATTCTGCATTGCAATTTCAATGTAAAAAAAAAAATGAGACACAGAAATGAGATCATTGATCATGCACTACTACGCGACAAAATGAACATCTCTTAATAATATAATAAACACGAAACGTGTCTGTCTTCATTTTTATTGCTTTCCTAAAACGCAATACCAAAATCGATTTTGGATAAAAGTGGCAGGGTATGCTTGAAACCAGGAACAGACATGGGATATATGATTACCATGTCATAGAACTGTATTTGTTACTACATACAACAGTTAAATAATTTAAAGGCCCATTGACTCAACTGAATTCGCGATGAAGATTACCTACTTTATTTTTCAATCAACTGTCACGTGATCTATAGGAGATGCATAAACATTTGGAATAATATTTTTAAAATCAACGGTCGCCAGTCCTTAATAAAGAATTGATGCGTGGAACAACTTTTATTTGCACCTAAGACATCTGCGTGATGTAAAGGAAACCACTATTGTGATCTTGTAAAGAAAAGTAAAATTAAAAAAATTTGTGGAATAAAAAAATATCAATCGACGTTTGTTATTTTTTTTGGGCGCATCTATTTAATTTTGTTATTTATATTTATATCTTTTCTTCAACGATTTGATTCAAGAAATTGTCAATAAATTGAGCCGGGACGTAAAATCTATTGATAGAATGCAGAAGTTGTAAGAGTTTCATGATTAAAATTTAAAACTACTGTTATTTAATCTAAAGGAAAAAATGAAGATTACTATTTTTTTATTAATTATTTTGAATGGTAGAAGCGGATGACACATAGCATGGTGGATATAGCATTGCAGAGATTATAAGGCATGATATTACCATTAAGTATTTAATGATGAACTTTACAGTAACGGATAGATAAATTAGGCAAGAGACTAAAACATTGCGATAAGTGTAAAGATCTATCGAATTTGGTGGAATGGGTAGACCGCTAGGGAGATAGAGAATTATTAATAACCTTCTCAGAAACCTGGTCTCACGATATGAAAATTGCAACAACTAGAAGTTCGATTCTCTACGTGACTCAGAAATAAAAAATTTTCTATAATGTTTTGCAACAGATTGAAAGTTAGTGAAGGTAGTTTATTTTTTTCTGGATGCTCACTGCTGTATTTGAAAGTCTTTCCTTCTATTCTATTCAAATTATCTTATCTCAAATTCGGAGGCAAAAGAGTATGACGTAGTAGTGTAGGGAGGCTCAGAATGTTATAGCATTGTAAGCTATCAGTTTGGGACGAATGTACAATATCCCCAAAAAAAAAGAGCGTTGAGCTTTAAATCCAAGTGTGAAAGATATTAAAAAGTCAACTCAAACAAATTGGAGAGAGATGGCGGTTGGTGTCAGGCAGATTTTAGACATTGAACTCTGTAATAACTTATGGGACACCTGATGGATGAATTAAATGCATGTTTACGTGAAGTCTCTTACAGGAGCATGTCAAAAAAATTACTACTACAAATAGTGAGAGTTCAACTTTCAACGACACTGAATCAAGCTTAATCTTTTATTGTTAGTAATGGTCCATGTAGAGATTCAAAGTGTATTAAGTGAAAGGTTTTTTCAAAATTATTCATAGCCAGAGGAATTGATAAACAAAGTTTATCCTGCACTACAAGCAAATATGAGCAATAGAATGGTTGTTAATGGGTTATTTTGGCACTATGTAATGAAATTTTAGGATGATTAAATGAAAAAATGTCACAAAAGAAGGGAGGTATTACAGAATATCTATCTGTAGATACGGTAATGGGCAATAACAAGTAACATCATATCCTGTAGGGTTCTTCAACTCTAGAATTATCGTGGGTAATTTTCGACAGATAAAAGTCGGTGTTCCAGTACTATGATACGTAACCTCGTGTGCCGAAGTTGCACAATAACTTTACAGTTTCATACACTTTGGTCCAAATCGTCGAGAGCTACTGTTACTTGACTGGCATAGGAGATGAGAGACTGTTTTAATTCCTCTCATTCGATAATACCGAAGGATTTACCATCCCAGTTCAAAGGTAATTCCCTTTAAAATGGCATTTGTCAGGCTCAAGCCCAGGCACTCAAAATGACAACGCACATTTGGAAAACCATGCCATGGGTATACATGGCGTGTTCATGTGTCCAGACAACAAACTACATCGCGTACAAAAAATGTAATTACAAAAGTGTGTGCTTAATATAAACAAATTACCTAACTATAAAGCAGACACTCTGTTCGTCGTCCATTTATGCCTGATAAACCTCAAAACTTTTAAATTTCCCCTTTCAACATGTAACGAAACATTTGCATTCGTGAATTAAAAAAAATTAATTAAAATTCTTTGCACACGAAGTCGCGGTAACACTAGTATGATAATATTCTTCTAATTCAGGCTGTCTGGCTTTCAAAATGTTTTATAACAGTAAATGGTAGTTGGAAAATGGATTTAGATTTAAACCGGGATTGAGCATTTACATGACTCTGTGACTACACAATTTGATTCATTATATAGTTCATGGCCTTTGGCTAATTAGTCATACTTTCGCCAAATATAACATAAAATGAATAAAATAAAATGCAGCGTTTCTTTCATATTCTTTATTCCTGAGTGTTTTCAAAATTTTAGAAAACTATATAAGTTGTCAGAAAATAATAGTTAGTTACTTTTGATTTCATTCATTTCGTTGCTACTGTATTTAGAAATTGCCCGATTTTTAAACACGCAAGTTACATCTAAAATAAAATGTTGAATAAATTGACACGGTTTAATTTAATATTCTATTGTCTCTATTATTATTAAAAAAATATGTTTATTATTTGCAAAAAAAAACAGCATTAATTTTTTGTATTGATTTTCATAAACTCTTGTCATTATTTTAAAGTCATAAAAAGCTTTTAATCGTTTTTTTAATATTCAGGTCCTCATATTTTCAAATTATGATGCTATTTGTGACGATTCGAAGACAGTTCTTTAGTTTTTCATACCTAAGCTTCAGATGTTAGGAAATCTGCAGAGAATTTGACTGTCACAGTGGATCTTTGATTTTTATATTGCGTTTTACAAAAACGAAGAAAGCATTTTTATGAGTTGGAATAGATTTGGGAAAAATGACATGCGTGCAGTGACTGTATAAAGACTTGTAGACATTTATCTTCCATTTAGCTGTGTTCAATAAACCTTGTTGTTGTTGTTCTAACCACAGTGTGGTCTCTGCTTCAAGACCCAGACACAACACGCATGCCATTCTTTTTCCGTCTAATCCATTCAAGTCTTTACTGGATGTGAAGTTATCAATAAAAAATCAAATGGTATAATTAAGTGAACATCGAGTAATAACATTTTCCATAAAAATCAATAATGTGCTTTGGATTTAAATCCTTCTTTCAGCTAACAAGAAAGTAGAATTTTGTCCTAGACTTGTTCGTAACTTAAATTACAAGATCTCTTTTTTTTCTCTTAAAATGTAATTTTCATTTTCTTTTGTGAATAATGGAACGAACTAGTAGAACCACACATCTTAACAAAGAAAACAATAAAAAATTCATTTCCTTTTCTTCAATTGACTGATTCAGTTGTCCCCAGGTTGGTTGCCCTGAAAAGAATTTTTTCTATAGAAAGTTGAATCGATTAAAAGAATTTGGGTATTTCTATAAAGAAATCCTTTGAATATTCATACGTGGTTTTTTAGTCTCGCTTTTCGGAATTTTTTTCAACAATTTGGTAAATCTTCGTTCTAATTTATTAACACAAGTTCCAGAAAATATAACTTGTGTTGATGGTTTATACAGCATACCGTGACAACAAGATATGATGCAGGACATTAATTAAAAGCGATATATTATTGAGGGCAATTTATGATAACATCTGTTCTTTTTTTTTTACTGTTCCTTCCATCCTTTTCAGATTTTCGTTTCTTTCGTTCTTACCAGTTTATTTTCTTTCTGTCTCAAATTTTAGGCGGTTGTCTCTGATTATCAAGTTTACATTTCCCTTGACGAGAAGTGTAATCAAATTTATGACTATGATTTTGAGGACAGTTAATAAAATGACAAAGGCATTTCAAATGAACATGAAAATCTATTTATTTAACTAATATATTACAGCTTCAGCGAACATCGCGAAGTAACCATATCTCACTAAACCACCAAAATCCATTTCCAAGGCCATGGCCTCGATACCTAGCCTCCATATCCTCGAGACCATAGCCTCCATAGCCAAGACCGCCGTAGCCTCCCATGACCTCCATATCCTTCAAGCCCGGAATAACCTAATCCTGCTCCTCCAACTCCGGCATATCCAAGTCCGGTAGCTCCGGCATAACCAAGTCCAGCAGCGCCTGCATATCCAAGTCCGGCTGCTCCGGCATATCCTCCATGCCCGTAGGGAGCGTCAGAGATTATATGGACGGCAGCAGGGTTCTGGTTGGCTGTTCCGGGTTCGTTTGTCTTGACCTGTGCCCTGAATCCGGCGTGGTCAGCGACGTAGTTGACCTGTCGATGAATTCCCCTGTCGTCGGTGAATCCGTAGCTTCCTTTTACATTCTTTCCATCACCAACTTCTTCACGGTGTTTCTCACCGTGCTTGTCTTTTACACTGTACCCGAACTTGAAGGGTTGGGGGTGGTGGATAGGCTAAAGAAAAAGAAATAATAAAAATTTTAATTTTATCTTAAGAATGAATATTCTTGCTGTCAAGTACCTTCGTATCACCATTGAGAGTTCTGACTTGAAACTGGAAGCTTTAATTTCGATATATATCTCCTTTTCGCATAAAAACCTGTCATCCTGAATTCACTCCTAAGAAAAAGATGCATCATATTCCTTGTCTGGAGCACATACCCAGCATTTCAGATACTTTTAATAGGGTGACGATTTAAATGTTCGAGTTATCATAAGAGTTCATATACCCTGTACCGAAAGAAGGTACGTTTTCAAACCAATAGTTAAATGGTATGTTTTATCTTTTGTTCTGAACTAAATCACACTTTTCATTTCTAGCATTTCTATTTTTGATTCTGATATTGAGAATTTAGTGTAATTACAAAAATACCAAAAATAAGACTGATTAAAATATACTTAAGTAATCATTGACTTTCATTCAGACTAGAAAACATTTGAAAATTGTACAATTCTATATTTTTGGTATAGTTTGTATTATTTGCATAGTCTTAATCTTTCGATTCATCCCAACTGCAATATGCAGCTGCCACCATGAACTACTTGAATAAATGTAAAAAGTCTTCTTTCATTTTAGTCCGTGTTTCCCAAACAAAGCTTTTTTCTTCTTTGATTTAGGAAGTGGCAAGAATAATCATTAAAATATGTATTTGAATTCCATACTTAAGAAAGTTTAATTATAATGCCATATCAGTGATTATTGGGTAGTTATACTGCTGTTGTACTACTTACAATCATCATACGGACAGCATTTTTAACATTAATTTTCTTATTTTTCTAGTAAACATTATGTAAGCAAACTTTAATTGATTAAAAAGAATTTGGGTATCGCTATAAAGCAAATCCTTTCGAGTATTCATGCGTGCTTTTGATCATCGCTTTTGGGGAGGCCGCGATGGCCTAGTGGTAAGGTATGGGGCCGGTGGGTTCCAGGTTCGAAACCCGATTCCACTGAAGATCCGCCGAGTATGGGGTCTGTTGCACGTTAAATCATATGTAGTGGCGAAACGTCCTCCCGTTGGTGTGGCGTGGATGTTTGGAGAGGGGTGCCAGCTCAGGCGTCGTCCTCGTTATCTGACCGCGGTTCAAAATTACGAGGTCCGTCCCAAAATTAGCCCTCGTGTTGCTTCAAAACGGGACGTTAATATATAACTAATCATCGCTTTTGGGAATTTTCTTCTAGCAAAATTTGGTGAACGATCTTCGTTCTAATTTGTTTAAAATATTTTTTTAAGTTCCAGAGGAAAATGAGTTTTTAAAAAACTGTAATATAAGCAAAAACTTAAATTTAAAAATGTTCTCTTTCCAAATATAATTTTTCATTATCTGGAATGATTTACTCCTAATATATCTATAATTATTTTATTTATAATTTGGAAAATGGAGATAGTTTAATAAAGCAGTTTAAAAAAATTGTGGAAAAATGTTTGCTGTTCGAAAAAGAAAAGAAACAGACTTATTTCTGTAGAATTTATTTTTAGTACTTACTTCATGATGAAGACTGGCAAATGTAGTTACTGCCAAAGCAGCTAAAATGAAGATCTAAATAAAAAAAAACAGGTTTCAGATTTTAGAATATAATTGATTTCAAAACTATAGACATATTATGATTTTCAATAATTTCTATTATATACGAAGTTTCTACTATTTAGCATTAACTATTACAAGGGCACTTCGTTCAATAATAACACATTTTCTTGTTGAATGACAAACTCTTGTAAAAAAACTCTGAAACAAAATCTCATTTTATAATTATAACGTGATTGTTTAATTTGATAATTGTAATTTAATTAAATTAATTCTCTGCTGCTTCTAAAACAATCATAAGGCATAAATTTTATTTTGTCGATATTTGTTCGTTCCTTTAAAATAATTTTATATTCACAAAATCTTAAATCTAACGGTCCATTGCATTTGAAATATATCCTAAGCCTGTATTTGCAAGTGAGATAATTACTTCTCCAAGAGGAAAGGAAAAGTATTTTTGCTCCTTCTGCACCTCATACCTGTAATACTAGAATCTATCTGTTTAGCAAGTTTATAATATTTTTGTCAGGAAAAAAGATCTCTTAACAGTTCTACATCTTTTATTTACATATTTTGGCCCACTCTTGATTCTATCTTATATGAAATTATGTTAGCCTGGGTATCCTCTAAGATTTTGCATATTCGATTCTGAAATTGGATATTGTTCTTCGACAAACATAATACTTATCTTATTTTTATTTTCGCGAATTTCCATTCACATCAAACAAGAAAAATTGAACTTTTTTTATAATTTTAGCTTGCTTCCGCTGCTTTTTCCTCTCGGAAAGATTATTTTCCTTTCATGAAATTTGATATAATAGATTTAAGTCTTGAAATATGCAGTTCGTTTTTAGAGAAACTGATATCCTCCGTTTTCATACTGGGGATGAATTTGCCGTTTTTAAAATTCTCACTGGTCATTCGACTAACCCATGTTCTTTCCAACATTCAAAATAAAATTTAACTATTCAAATCAACGTCAGCGTTGCCAAAATGTGGTTAAAAATTTATAAATAATTACAGCATGCAGAAATTAAAATAAAGTAGCCAAAGGTAGTAAAAATATTCCATGACAACATTTGATTTTGGTCTGAAAAAGGAAAATCTAAAACCGTTTCCTTGTCAACTTAATAAGTACTAAATTTTATTATAAAAATAATTTAATATACAAATAATATTCCTATTTAATAAAAACACATCTCTTAAATTTATACCAGGCGATATTTTTCAGAAAAATAGAAGCTTAATAATTTTTTAAATAAATTTACGTAGTTCAGAATCTAAATAGAAATACACGGAAAAAATAATTTGAAAATTAAAATATATATTGTAAATAGTCCACTTATTTAATACCCACTAATTGGTTTTTTTATTAATTCTTTTTAGAAAATTAATAATTTTCTTACACTAGTTACTTAAGAACTATTTTTGTTTAATGAATTTAAATTTTGGTTATGATTTAATATGTAATATACTACTTTTTAAGGGTTTATACACGATTTAAATTATCAGTTCCGGAGATCATTACAACCTATTTATTTTTGCATAATCATTAATTAGCATAAAATCAAAAGTTTGCTCCAAATTCTAATACTGAACAAAGAATGGCAAAACGCTGAAGTTCAGAGATCGAGTGAAATTTATATGAGAGAAACTTACTTGAGCGATCATGTTGATGTTGATTTATCAGCAGACTAGTAACGAGTGATAACAAGCACATATGTTCCAGCTATTTATAGTCGTAAAATGTAATGTAATAACATTACATTTAGTAACATTACTTTCAACTATACTGAAAGGTTAAATTCTTTTCTGCATGACTGAGCTGTCAATTTTAATTCCACTGAAGCTGCCGACCCAATTAAAAAGAAATAACTTTTACTTCAGTACTCCGTTTAATAGTTGTTTCAACTAAACTAAGGTATTTATTTTCTTTACAGGGTGAAGTACATTCCTGAAAACTGTAAGAATAAATTCATATGGAACAAAAATAAAAGAAACGTTTTCGTTAC
>BGPR01006147.1:0-28308 GCA_013235015.1 Araneus ventricosus | reverse complement strand
AATAAGTAATCCATATGAAAAGAAAGCTCCTATAATGGACAACAAAAGACTCTTTTTCAAATCAACCATTCCACCAGCTGATAGGAAAATTACATTCTTCTTTTCCAGTCTGTCGAGAAAGAAAGCAGCTTTTCCTCGGCTCAATATGCTGAACTGATAATTTTCAATCAAAAATCCAGCTGTTTCCTTTATTTGCTGAATAGCTTCTGGAATTTTAGAACTGTAGATTATAAGAGAAAAAATGACGACACTTCCGATAAAAACATGCATAGCATACTCTACTATTAAAAAGGGAGTGATATTTTGTCTCAGATAGAAAGCCAAAGCACCGTACGTATTTAGAGAACAACTCAAAAGGATTAAAAACAATGCTGTTGATAATGTTTGTTTCAAAAGTTGGATATTATCTTCAAGGCTGTTATAATCACTTAGTACTTCGAAGCCTTTTTGGCTTAACACATTGAAATTCATGTTTCTTAATCTAGCATTAAACTGAGAGAGGTAAGCAACATACTGAGTTATTAATAGACAGTACGATAACGCTGTGATGCAAAGGAATTCAAAGAACACATTGTAATGTATGTATTCACCTATAAAAGTTACAATCATTCGATATTTCTGTTCTTCGTGTTTATACCCGAGTGACCAGAATTTAGATTCATTTTCATTTGAAACGTAAGCTTGAAAAGCTGCAAGAAATACAGGCAAAATGCGAACAATGAGCAAAGCCATAGTAACGAAATGTTTGAAATTTTTATTGAAATGCATTATGGACTGTTTGGGGCAGGCGCTTAATGTATCTAGAAGAACTTTTAACTTTTCCTTTTGATTTAAAATAGTTTGCCACAACGTAATACAAACGGCGATACTGAATGTATATTTCATTGATAAAATAAAATCTCTGTCATTGTAACAATGCATTAAGCTAACCAAAATTAGATAAGTTATGAAGAAAGGAAATGAATTAGAGGAATAATAAGAATGACAGTTAAAGCAGTTGTGAGGAATTCGTTTATCTCCTGAGTTAATGAGAGAAAGAATAATCCAAAGAGGGATGTGCATTGTTCCAAAATTTGTTAAATACGTTTTCATCTTTGGTTAATAGACCGAGTTGGCGTGGTATGAGAGCCCCACTTTCGAAAATGTCAATGTTGCACGTTGAGTAAACTATTCCACCACTTAACAGCTCTTCTTGGTTCAAATATTTTTCCGTTGATGTGGTTTGAAAAGTCAAAGAATTGGTTGCCAATACTGATGTTGCTGTCTTTACTAATTTAATTACGACGTCCGTTTTTAATTAGTTCTGAATGATCTTCAAAATGAGATGAAATTTAACAAACCGATAAAAGTTAGAAATTAGAGCAACAAATTTTAATAATTCTGAATAGTTTGATTCTGAGAGCACGCTTTTTAGTACCTAGGTCTTCGCATGTGTTAATATGGTCAGATGAATAATATGAAGTGAAAAGGGGTAATTTTTGCACTTCTTCAAAATGTTATTTCGAAAATGTCTCTTCGGCTTTCTAAAAGATCATAATATTCTACCTAAAGCCACTGACAGCGTATTACATGTCTCTTTATTTTCTGTTTTTCATGAGGTGTTTGAATGAAGAAGGTTTGATTTTTAATTTTGTTTTATATTTCACAATAATTTGAAAACAGATTTTTGGTTAAATCAAATTTCAAAAATAAAATTCCAGATGAAACTTCCATTTAGATTATGAAGTCAAAGTGCGTCTCAATGAAAAATAAGAAAAAGTCGATAAATATTAATTTTGGAAAGTACTTTCTGTGAAATCGGACATAATTTGGATATTTCATTTTTTGTAATTCTATTCAACTTTCTGAGAATTCTTCATGCCTTTTCAAAATGAAAAGACCGAGACACAATAAATCAATTTGAACAATATTACTTTCAAACAAGAAATGAAAATAAGCAAATTATCTGACACCAAATTGAACGATGTCTTGCATTGTGCTGTAATGTAATAAACATTACAAGTCAGAAATGACAGATGCATAATAAAATAGTAGTAAAGAGTATGAGAAAAACATTATCTGTGTATCATATGAGAATGACTCCATTCCATAGAAAATAACTGAACATTACTGAGATATTAATCTGAATTTCCCTCTGAGAACTTAATGAAACATTTAAAAAGAAATAATAATTGAGCTAATTAGTAAAATTCTTTCGGTTTTTGTACGTGATTAGAATGTTTAGAACCTTTAATCTCAACTTTTAAAGTCTAGAAACCGAAAATCATTTTCAATATTTTTTTTCATTTTTAGGCTCTTACACTTTCAAATGTCAAAGTTACTTGCAATTCTAATTTACAAAACTTTTAGGCTAACTTCTAGTATTTCGATATAACCATTAGATTGTACAGATCTGTTATGAAAAATAAATTACTGATGGTAGATGATGCTTACCGGATGTTGATTGCTGTAACCATTATGAAAAAATTCCATCATTTTCATTATAAATTACAGTTCCACTTTAACGAATTTGAATTGGCTAATTCAATGCAATTTAAATTATTTACTGTTTTATAAATATGCATGAGTATTCAGAATATTCAATTTTTTTACACTTCAGTCTGACTTCTCGAAGATTCAGGTGTAAAAAATATCGATTTTGAGGAAAAATCCTCATCATTTAGCTTCTCTTAGAAAGCAATGGAAATCCATCTCGATATAGTTCATAAATCTTTCTGAATCTTAAGAGTATTCAACTGGAATTTTTTTATATAAGCTGATCTAAATATCTAGTTCTGAAATTTTAAAAGAAAAACTATACGACTTTTAGCACATGCGCAGTTAAAAATTAATTACTACCAATGCTTATATTTTCTCTAAAATTCTAAGTATTGCCTTGAAAGTTTGATACAATGCCTCTGTAACATATTGTCACGAATTTTGTAAGTTTCGTATAATTTGATTGATATCTCTTTTTGTTATAAGAAAAAAACACACGGAAAAATTTGAGATTTTTTTTAAAAAAACCTTTATATCTTTCCGAAAATGCGTGCTTTTTTTACGAAAATGCATATAAGTATTGAGAAATTAAATAAAACCATTGATGAATGTTGCAAATCATTATCAGTTTTCTGTGAAACGGGATGATTCTGAATAATTTCCTTCTTCAACAATTTCTGGTCGGTCCCCTAAACACTTTCGAGATCGAATCTTCAATGTAAAGTGTAAGTTCAAGATCATTATTAACCAGGTCGAATTACAAGGACTGTTCGTCGAGACTTTCTGAAGAAATCCGAAAGAATGTATAAATTTGAAAGTGTCCGGTTTCTTTTGATCATATACTGTATCTCTAACGGTTTAGAAATTAAGTATTGGGCCATGACTAGAGTGGACATCCTGCATACAGAAATAAGACAGCATTATTGGTATGAGCTTGGTAAACATATTTATGGAATTTAAAATAGTAAATTGATACATTGACAATACCAGTCAGGAAAGAAGAAACTTTTATCAATTCGAAATATCCCTCTTAATTCGAGAGCTACCTATAAAACACAAAAGAGATAACCACTTAAAACCTGATAATTCGCCTGCTGCTTCTTTTGCTTTGCTCTATAATGCAATCTTGTATATATTCAAAGAAAAAAGTAATAGAGAGAGGTGTTTTTTACTTCCAGTTTCTATTGCGTTAGAGAGAAATGGTTTCCGTATGTGTTGATTCACCGAATTGTTTTTGCCAAATTTATTGGACGGCGGTAGCCTTGGGGTAAGGTCTCGGCCGCAGGGTTCCAGGTTCGAAACCCGATTCCACCAAAGACTCACCATGTATGCGAACCTGGTGCCCGTCAAACCGTGGATCTGGCCAAACTCGAGTGGCGGACCACACGTCCCCCCTCCCCCGGTCGGTGCGGCGCGGAAGCTTAGAGAAGGTGGCGCCGTCCTCGTCATCTGACGGCGATTACAAATTACATGGTCCGTCTCAAAATAACCCTCGTATTGCTTCAAAACCGCACGAAAATATAACTAAACTAAACCAAGCTTCAGCCATATTCGTAATAATCACATATTTATATATAGTTAAAAATATTTTTTGGCAAGAAATTGGATAATTTAAGCCACAGAGAAGATTTAAGCGAACCTTGGAGCCTTCGCAAACTTTGTTTCGATTGCGTAGAAAAATTAAGGCAATGGTTTCAATGTAAAAGCAGTATTTTCTGAAGACCAAAGACAACCTAAAAACAACAGTGATGAATGACACTTTTACATTTTGACTAAGAATGATTTAGTAGCAAAGGTGAAACTTCTATGCAGCGCCTGCCGTGTGCATTTCACGAAGACGTAATGAGGCAAACGCGTATTTGGGTTTCTTATAGAGCGTCAGTCGATATGCGGATCCAGTACCGATAGGTAATGAGTGAGCGAAAATATATTGTTATCCATACTAGCCGGCTTCGGCGACCAGCTGTTCGCCCGTAATATTACTAGCCTGTAGCTATGATTGCAGCCTGGCGAATTGAGCGTTGTAGAGGCTGAGGGACTCTGCCAAAGTTTTATTTTGAGATATATCTCGAAAATAGAGGGTGGTGAATGGCAGGCGACATTTCATGACATATCTAGGGGTCATAATCTTCCATATGAAACAAAAAATGTAGAAATCGGTCCAGTGATTTGGGCTGAAGGAGTGCCTGAAGGTTTTCCCCATAGAAAATTTACAGTGGAGAAGTGGAAGACAAAAACTCTGAATAAGATTAAACACTGTTAAAACCTTTTCATTGAAGTCTTTTTTGCTAGCACAACTGTCAATATTTTATGTATATTTTATAAACATTTAAAATAATACAATTTATCTCTCTTTTGAATTACAGAAAAACTCCAATTAACCGAATTAAACTACGAGTAGGCCGATTCGTATATACGGAAATTCGGATGATTGGATGAAGCTGGGATATTGAGTAAAAAAGACGTCAAACGTGGAAAAAGTTTAACTTTCGTTCAAGAAACAAAGTTTAGTAAACATATAGAGAAAGCTGCAAAGAATGCAAAATTTACATAAAAAAGAAACCACAAATTAAATTGTGTAGGAAGAGTCATTTCATGGATACATATGTATTAAAATTACATATGAACAAGCACCATGTATTTACCATTTTAAATTGCTAAAAATAACCTACTTAGGTTGGGAAAGGAGGTGTCAAAAATCCTGCTCGTGCTCCCACACTTATTCTCCAAATTTTGACACTTTTCTCTCCCAAAATTTATTCGGATGATTGGAAATTGGTGCAATCGGCTTCTGATAATTAGAGTTCTACTGTGATTCATTTTTAGATTAAATCATGTAGTGTCCTTAAAACTTTGAAAATAAATGCTTTTTTGTTTATATTGAACTATTTTAAAACTTCTAAGATGATTGTGTCTTCAAAACTTGACTATTTTGGGCATCTTTTACATAACAGTTTAAGAGGAAACTGAAAAATCTCATATAAAGTGTTTTCTTTTTTTTCGAATAAATTTAGAGAAATTTTCTTACATTCTTCGAATGCTAATTTTGAGAGTCGCTTTAGGGTTCTGGCTTTTACATAATCTCTTGAAACAGTCTTTTGATTTTAGCGTTGGAAACAAAATGTTCATAAATATATAGATGGTTACAAACAGCAAGGTGTAAAAGCATAGGCAAATATGAATTCCCATTTAACGCATGATCGTACGCCAAGTGGTAAAGCGATAGAGAGCATTTCCTAGTTAGTTCGGTAATAACAAAGTCACCTGCATGATAAGTTAATTTTTCATTATTTGACTTTTTCTTATGAAGTCATATGACACACTTGATTTACTATAACAACTAACATTCTCACGTCAGTCACCTTTCTTAGTAGATAAGCAGCAGATGTTAGGCTTTTGTGTCCAACGTAGGAAGTGTATTTCCACCATTACCACAGGTCGCCGGGAAAACGGCAACCTCGATGTCACCATTTATAAAGAAACATTTATATTCAAAGTATTTCAAAACTTCAGAAAGATTGTGTCCTCAAAAATTTGGCAATTTTAGGCATCTTCTTCACAACAGTTTTGGAGAAAACAGAACAAATATAGAATAAAATCTACAGCACCATTGATGAGAAAAAACAGAACCCTTACAATTTGTGAGGCTAACATAAATAGGAAATAAACAAAAATTGCTTCTATTTCTGGGAAACAAAATTTAAGATAAAAGGCTTGGCACTGTTACACAGGCGCTAAAGCCACTCGAAGCACATACGAGCATATACACGAAGTACAAATAACAAACGGAAAGGTTCATGTAACATAAATCAACAATCCATTATGAAAAATACACAACAGTGAGCATCAATATAAACAAAATCCTAAATAAATGTTGAAAGAAAGAAAAAGTCATTGAAAATATTAAATATAATCGTAATTTTCTCGATAATCATAATTTTAATAAGAATTAAATTGAAAAAGCTTTCATTTAAAGCCATAGAGAAAGAGAAAAAGAAGAGAAACAAATATTCACAAAATAAACTTCCGATATTAAAAAAACTCAAGAAAAATAACCCATGTAGCAGAACAAATCAAACAAATAAACGATATCTACCAAAATAAACGTGAAACTTCAACAACGCATTGGCTGGAGATTGAAAAAAGATGAAAGGGTAATAAAGAGCCGAAATATATCTCAGTGACTCAGACCATAACCACTGCGTGAAATTTTAAAACAAGGTTAATTCACGAAACAAATCTAAAAAAATAGAGGAATATCATCTAACAAATATAGTCAACTTGAGACAATAATGTTTCAGAATTACAAAGAAAGTTTTAACTCTCATTTTTCCAAGTAAGAAAACTATCACATTTAAGTGTGCTATCATTACAACAATAAAAAAAGGCAGTTGCCTACTGTGGTTTTTAATCCTTGCCAGGAGAGTTGATGAACAGTTAATGCTCCACTGCATTTAAGGTTATTATTATTTTATTTTTCATTTCATTAAAAATGTAAAATGAGTAATCCGTTTCTGAAGAGAGTGCCTACAATGAACAGCAAGAGACTCTTTTTCAAATCAACCTTTCCACCAGCTGTAAAAAAATGACATCTTCTTTTCCAGTCCGTCGAGAAAGAAAACATCTTTCGCATTTTTCCAAATTCTCAACTGATGTTTTTCAATTAAAAGTCCAGACGTTTTCTTTACTTCCTGAATAGCATCAGGAATCTTGGAACTGTAGATTATGAGAGAAAAAATGACAGCAATAACCCGCAAAAGCGTTCATACTCCCTCTACTATTAACAAAGGGGAGAGTTTTCCTTTCAAAAAGGAATCCAAAGTAAAGTACAAATTGACTGAACAAATCAAAATAATTGCAAAGAATGGCGTTGATAACGTTTGTTTCAAAAGATGGATTCTTTGTTCAATAATGTTGTAACCGCTTAGCACTTCAAAACCTTTTAACATATTGAAATCCTCGATTTTTAAATAAGCAGTAAACTGAGAGAGATAAAACTCACAATGTCTTAGTAAAGAGTAGCACGACACTGCGGTGATGCACAAAGAAACTCATCGAACAAAGACGAGAGTATGTATTCACCCATAAAACTAGCTGTCGTTCGGTATTTTCGTTCTTCAGTTACACATCCAAATGACCAGTAACTGGATTCCTTTTAATTTGAAATGTAGACAGCAATTGCTGCAAGAAACACGGGCAGAGTTACCAAAATAAACAAAAGCATGTTTACGAACCGCTTGAAAAATTCTTGGGGACGCAGTATCGACTGTTTAGTCAGGGAGCTTAAATAATATGTAAGAATTTTTAGATTCTTATTTTCATGTAAAACTGAATACCACAACGTGATGTGAATGGCAACGTGGAGCGTGTAAATAACTGCTAACTTAAAATTTGTGTCGAAGTAAGAATGCACTGAGCCAACTAAAATTATATAAACTGTGAAAAGAGGATATGAAATATAGAAGTAATAAGAAAAACAGTTGAATAATCTGTGACGGAATCTTTTATCTCCATCGTTCGTGAGAGAAAGAATAATCCAAAGAGGAAAGTGCATTGTTCTAAAATTTGTTAAATATGTATTCTTTTGCATTAACACGAACGCGTTGGCTCGGTATTAGAGCTGTAACTCCGAAAGCTCAGTCCCTGTATTTGAGAAGCAATTCCATCAACTTTTCGAAGCGTATATAATTCTTATGCATGAAAATTTATAATTATATATCAAATATTCTTCTGTTGTATTAATTTTGAAGGTTTAAGAGTGAGTTGCCAACCCAGATTTTGTTCTATTTATTTAACTCAGTTAAAATTTGGAAGTCCTTTTCAAAACAGCTCGTAATACGCTTTGAAGCAACCCGCAAATTCAACAAACCAATCTGAAAACTTAAAACTGGATAAATCACCTATCATCTATCCTTAACTAGTACTTACAACACAAAAGTGAACACTCTTGATTGCAGAGCGATGTTTTTTGAAAAACAGAGAAGTTTCACAACATGATTACAGAAATTATCAACTCTATCGTGTGCAGATGTTGAAATTGCAGACATATTGCAGACCGATGGGAATACCTTCGAAATGAATCTTAAAGATAATGCAGATGGGATAAGAGACCTTTTTCAAATTTTAAAAAATTCTGTCATGGTGGTGTATGGAATATAATTACATTAGAAAATTTAAAACAGTATATCATTTCATTTTCTTTTATGGTTGTCGTTATGGAAGCACAATAAATCGTTAAGGAAAAGTTACGGTCTTTCACAGGTTGGTAACTTCCAAGTGCATTTACGATTGTCTTAACCATTTACAGACCAAATTCAGATTCAGGTTATATTTTAATTACTTTCTTGCATATTTCTCCAACTAATGCTTTAGTTTAAACATGTTAATCATTAAAATAGGAATAAATTTTTTATATATGCTTTTATAACGTTCCCAATTAGGAACATTGGACACTTCTGATTAAGCTGATTACACTAGACATACAAATGGATAAGAGTGATGATCAGACTGAATAATAGGCGAAAACATTATAAAGGTAATTTTTATAACTAAGCACACATATAAAATCAATTGAAAATTTATGAATTTAAATGAATAAAAAATATATTTTGTACAAAAAAGTGCAGAAAATGAAATTTTATAACTATATCCTGTGGCACTCTGGGAAGTAATTCGAATATAATCCCTTTTTTTCTTTTGTTGCAAAAAAGGGGATTATATTCTGATTTTTCCCAGAGTTCTACATTTTGTATATTTATGTGAGTTGTTCTATAGAGTAATGACCATCCCTCTTCCGCTGTGATACTCAACTGGTAACTTTTGGTCGTGTTTGAGATCCATCTTTTTTTTGCCCAGTTCATAAAAAAGTAATAGTACCCTCTCGACCGAACTCCAGCTGAAGGAGTTGGTTACGTTTCCTGTGAGTTTCTGCATGCAATAGAATTACAGAAACAAAGCTATATTCAGTATATTTTGAAAATAAAATATACCACCGTTTCTTTTTCCGAAGATGTGACGGTAGTTTCTCAAAATTTATGCAACTGATCAACCCCAGGCACCCCAAAATCAAATTTAGTTGTCCTCTGCGCGCATTTTTATTCTGTGAATAAGAATATCTTTTCATTAGCTGGTTTGGAAGATTGAAATATTAATTAGAAGAAACAATCATTACAAAATTATCATTCTGGCTATACATAAATGATATTATCCGACACATTTATATTCCCCCCATTCGATTACAGATAAAAATGAATTTCTATCGTTAAAATTAAAGAATTAACTTTTTAACAGCCGAAGGGAAGTTCCTTTCCTAAATTATAAGAGAATTGTCCTTTCAATTTTACTTTCAGTGGAAATTCACTACTGAGAAATTCCTTCTTTCGCAGAATAGCCACGATTGGCCAATGTTCCCAATAAAGAACGAGGAACTTTAATGAATATCAAACGCGTTTCTTATTTATATAATTATATTTTATATGTTATTAGTAACAAGGACATTTTTTAACTATGCGTACCAATATTTAGAAATTTTGAATCGTTTTTAAATTATTTTAGGAATTTTTATGCTAGACACAAATTAGAATGTAAAAGCCCATTTTTGGGAATTTCTGTACATTGCTCATTTTAGATCCGAAACATAATTTCTGTATAAAAAATCAAGCTTACTTTCGATTATAATTTTAAATTTTTTTTTAAATTTTTAAAAATTTTAATGAATTTTCAATTCGATGTTCCGATTTGGGAACATTGACTTGTAAACGGTTAAATATGAAATGCTATCGCGCTATATAAACCATTTCCAATGTTACGAAACCTTTTTATTGTTTAGTAATGCGGAATATACAAGAGCATCCGTCTATGTATTAATGACATATTCTTAACTACTGTAAATAAATGAACAAGTCAATTCAAAATGAAAGGGAAAACATTTATTTCTAAGCTAATATAATACAATAATAAACATTGATCTAGCAACCATATCGAGCATATCCTAAACCACCAAGAAGTCCGCTTCCAAGACCGTATCCTCCATATCCTCCGAGACCGTTGCCTCCATATCCGCCGAGTCCATAGCCTCCATTTCCTCCGAGACCATAGCCTCCATAGCCCAGATCTCCATAGCCTCCAAGACCTGCATAACCTAACCCTGCTTCTCCTACTCCAGCATATCCAAGTCCGGATGCTCCGGCATATCCAAGTCCGGCAGCTCCGGCATATCCTCCATGTCCGTAGGGAGCATTAGAGATCATGTGGACGGCAGCAGGGTTCTGGTTGGCGGTTCCGGGTTCATTGGTTTTAACTTGTGCCCTGAAACCAGCATGATCTGCAACATAGTCGACCTGTCGGTGGACTCCCCTATCGTCGGTGAATCCATAGCTTCCCTTTACGTTCTTACCATCACCGACCTCTTCACGATGTTGCTCGCCGTGCTTGTCCTTTACACTGTACCCGAACTTGAAAGGTTGGGGGTGATGGATGGGCTAAAGAGAAAGAATTAATGAACATTTCAATTGAAACTGAACGAATTTCCTTATTTCTCTCAGCTATCTTAGTGCAATATTAGAGATTGAATTAGAATTGCCTGAAATTCAGAGCTTTAATTTCAATATGTATCTTTTCTATTTATGCAATGTTCTTACCCGGTAGTACCCTCTAAGAGTAAACCTTGTAATATTCTTTGTTTGGAGAACATACCCGATAGTTATGATAGGAAAATAATGTAAACCGTTCATCGAAGTCCTCAGAGATCATATGAACGGTAGTAAGATGAAGCTTATCATTTCAAACCAAAAACTCCATTCAAATATTTCTAATCCTGATTTAGACATTAAATATTTTGTGTAATTGTAGAAAATCATAAATTAAGAGCCAGTAAGACACAAAAGTCTGAGTGTTATGCTTCGGCATAGGGAGCGGAAGGTTCCAGGTTCGAAGTCTGATTCCACTAAACATCGCCCGTGTATATGGGCTTGATGCACACTAAATCTAGCATCGAGGGTCAAACTCCTTACGCAGAACTTTGTCGTGGAACTTTGAAGAGGTGGTACCAAATCAAGTACCGTCCTCGTCATCTAACCATTATTCGAAATGATGTATTTTGTTCAAAAATAGAATTTGTGTTGCTTAAATTTGCGACTTAATAACGAAACAAAATTGAAATTTGCCTCCAATACAACAAGGAAACCGTTCAAAATATTTTGTTTGGACATTTTTGGTATAGTTTCATGTTTTTTTAAGATTATAAATAAAATAATTGAATCTTAATCCTCTGATTCATCCGAACTATAATATTAAAATCTGCCACTGTGAATTGCTTGAACTGTTTGAGAAATGATGAATCTATTTTTCTGTAGAAAAGCTCATTTTTTATTTCATTGATTATTGCTAGTGACAAGAACGTCAATAAAGAATTGTTTCTATTCTTTACTTAAGAGATTAGTTTCTAATGCACAAAAATTAGTCATTATTTGGATTAGCATAAATTGTATTTACCATTGGCATGCAATTCTTAATAGCGTTCTTCAATATTATTTTTAATATTTTTCTAATAAAAATATGGAAAAATATTCTCTATTGATTTGAAAAGATTTCTTTTGTGCTATTCAAAACGTGTTGATATTTGTAGAAAGGTCTAATATTAATTCGAAAATTTTTAACTAATTGTATCTCTTAAAACTTCTGAAAAAAGTTGCTATGTAAAAAAAGAAACGAATCTATTTTTTAAAATATTGATATTGAATACTTACTTCATGATGGAGATTTGCAAATGCAACTACTACCAAAGCAGCTAAGACGAAAACCTAATCCAAAGAAAAAGGTTTTTGTGTTTAGAACATGATTAAAGCTTCAAAAGTCAAGAAATACTTAATATCAGAAACTAAACTGTATATTTGTTTAATATATAGATAATTTCCAGTACTACAAATTAGTAATCATAAATTATTTCCTTTTAAAACAACCACATTTTAAACTGACTGATAGCCTTATAATGGATATTTTAATCTATTTTTAATTAAAATTTTAACTTGTCAATGATTTCTTCCAAAATTCCTCTTTTGTCTTCTATGCCAGAAACAATCATTAGGTAGGTCAATTTACATAAAAATAATTTTGTATTCAAGGAACATTATAAATTTTCAAACTATTTTTATCTCTATCTTTGTTTCCGAAGAATGCATTTTCCATCAGTTTGCTTCGAAGTACCGAAGCAAATCTAGCTAATTAATTCAACAGATTATTTGTATTAAATCAATTTATACCTTTTCTAATATTTCTACCAAAATTCTGTCACTAATGAGCGAATCATTCCATGTATTTTGTCTGGTTTCTTTTATAAAAATAGTTTCATTATAATATGTTTAAAGAAGGATTTTATTTCCTGAAAAAAAATCAGTTTTTAACCTGCAGTTGAAGCAAAGAAAAAAAATCATAGATGAATAATATCGCTATTTCAGATCTCATTCTTTTATTGGCAATTGGGAACACAAATTTGAAGTAAACGTTTTTTAAAGTATTGTGGTAACATAACTTTCCTCAAGGTAATTGTTTTGTAACAGTAATTTTTTTAGATATAGCATCTTAAAATGTTCTAGAAGAATGTATAAATACGTTTACGGAACAAAGAAAGAAAGAAGAATTTAACTGAATATAGTTCAGCACCTAAATTTATAGTGATTATATGCTTAGTAAAATAAATTTGACAGAGAAAATAGATCAATAATATTTATGTTTCATTTCATGCTTTTTTATTAATTTATACAAGAATTAATTTATTAGTTAAATAGAACATTATATATTTATCAAAATAAATATAATTATTATCAATGGAAATCTAACGAATCCCAAGAAAGTCTAATAACTAAATGAAAAAAGGATAAAGCAGAGTTGTTGAAGGAAAGTTGTTTTAAAGAATCAGTTTCGTACTGCAGAAGCTTACCTGGGAGATCATGTTGATGATGATTTATCAGCTGAATTGTATCAAGTGATAACGATTCCGTTTGTTCCGGCATATTTATACTCCGAAAGTGAAATGTAAACCTTACATACAATTACTTTGAAAGGAAAAATTCTTTTCTGCATGATTGAGCTGTCACTTTAAATTCCACTGAGAGCTCGCGATCGGATTATAAAAACAACATTCATTATGTCGACATCTTGTTCATTCGTTTGTAACTGTTTCAATTAAATTAAGACATTTGTTTTCTTTGCAAGGTCAAGTGCATTGCTAAAAAGTGTGAGAACACGAGAAAAAGATAAAAGAAACATTTTTCTTGAATGTGTGTGAAAAAAAAAACTGTGGCCCAAAGTTACTGAATCGTATAATTTTCTCCAAGATATCAAAATAGTCATCGAATTGAGTTTCTAAATTGTTGATTTTCTATTGTCTTTATTTCATGTAAGCATATCAAGAAATCAAATCCGGATTGAATCCTTAGCCTATATTGAGTTTCGGTCAATTGTTTTTTTTATTTAAATGCATGCTAAATTGTTCTAATTCTGAATCTAAATTCTCTATATTCTAATGTTCAAACAAATACTAATGAATCAAACAAATTTAAAAAAATCGGAGTAATTTTTAATTTTTTATGCAACTGCTCACAATGAAATTAAAGTTAAATTTATAGGTGACTAGCAGTTGTACACGTGGCTCCGCACGCGGTTACCTGTTCTATACATGTGAAAGAAAAATAAACGCATATGCTTTTGTATCGTATAGTTTTCTAGTTTTAATATACATATCCTTAAGAGCTTTCAGTACCCTCAATCCTAACTAATTATACCTAATTAATTACTACTTTAAAGGTTTCGAATAAACGACATTTTTGATCTCACCGTTTTGAGCATATATGTAAAGATGGCTTGGAGTTTTCATTCCAGAACATGACATGGGAGAAACAAACATGATAACGGCAGATTTATTTGGCATCGTACACTCATCCCAAATGATAAGTTTGCAATTTGTTGGACAATCGCCTCATCAGACCTTTTGCTTGTTTTTCAAATAAGATTCTCAGTGTGAGCAGAACCAGCGATAATTGTAACTGAGAACGTTCTATGCGGTCACCATCCAAAAGACTGATAGCTATTCTTGACTGAGCAAGGGCAAGAGCTATACAGTGCTGTTCAAAATTATTAGAACGCTAATGAAAATTGTAAACTTTTTATTATAGGAAATAAATTTATTTATTTTATATTCCAAATATATTAATTTTATTATTAATTCAATCTTATTTATTAGATAAAGCTTCGAATAACTAAACCTTTATCGCAGAATAAGCCATAACAGGATCATTTTCATATAATTCTAAATTATGCTTGATTCAAAATTATTCGAACGGTCAAAATCTTACAACGAAAAAATAACATAAAATTTTTTCAAATAAAATATCAGTGTTTAATGTTTATCAGGACCTTCTTTGGCCACAATAACTGCTTTGAGTCTTTGATTGAGGTTGTCGACCAGTTTCTTTGCTGCTTCCTGGTTGATACTACGCCATTCCTCTTTGATTCTCTCAAAAAATTTATTTTTACTACTTCTCTCTTCAAAATGCAATTCCTGATGCAAAACTGACCATAAATTGTTCATGGGAAAACAGGTTTGGGCTTTGTGGTGGCCACTCCAGTATCTTAACCTTGTTTTTTTGAGAAATAATCTTTGACGCGTGTTTTGGGTCATCATTTCTTTAAAAAATATACCGAGGCCTACACTCAAATTTGTGATGGATTTCTTCAGATTCTGGTACAGGATACCGACGCACATACTGACAGTCATTTTACCGTTTTACATCAGAATTTAGCCGACACCTTTAGAGGGAAACATCTCCAAACCATCATATCCTCCATATTTTATTCTCTGTAAGATATTCATCTGTCAATGTGCCTAACCTGTTCGTCTCCAAACTGTTTTACTCTTTTTTGATCAAAAACGTTTGTATTTGATTTCGTCTGACCATAAAATGCTTCCCAAGAATTAAAAAACCTTCGAAATATGTCCTTTTGCAAAGGCCTATATTTTTGGCCATATTTGCTATGTTTTGTTTTGAGATGCATGGTCTTTTTCTTTTGATACAGATGATCAACCCTGTGTTCTTGATTCTAAGACGAACCGTTAGAGCTAGCACATTAAATTTCAAGTCTTCTACGATTTCTCTTGACGATATATCATTCTTTTTCTGTGCCCTTCTTACAATCACAGAGTCTTCTCTTGCACTTGTTTTCGGTTTTCTGCCTCATCCTCTCTTGTTTCCGATTAATCCAGTCGTCTCATACTTCTTGTATAAATAGTAGATACCCGACTCCGACGATTTTTACTTTTTGCTAGGTTTTCATGCGATACCCCATCCTTCTTATCTTCATTGATGCGGTGGCGTTGGTCAACAAAAATATCTAAACTCTTGGGCATTATTGTTGACTTGACTGCTTCAGAGACCAAAATAATTAATTACCAAATAAATTATTTATTAATTTTCTTAAAATTTACCAAAATAAAAACAAATCCAATTCGAATTCACTTAAATATAACCTTCGTCATCAGCCGTTCGAATAATTTTGAACAACTGAAATATACTCTTTAAAACAATAATCTCTTCTAAGAAGTAGTGATATTTCATGAAATAGCTACAACTTATATGCATTTATCGAGGATGAAATAAGAAAAAACTTTATGATTAAAAAGATTATTTATTATTTATTATGATTATTAAAGATTATGATTATTTATTTAAAACTTTATGATTAAAAGATAATATTTTAACAATGCGTTCTAATAATTATGAACAACACTGTATAACATTTAGAGTGGATTTCAGTAAAGATCTAATTAATTAAAAAATGTTGTTTCAGTTCCACATGAGACTTCAAGTAAAAGAGGCTCACCGTTCTCTTCAGCAATCAAATTCCCCATTACTTCATGCACTGTTGGCTTATCTTTTGTTAGTCAAGGTTTATTTGTTCCCACCATATCTTCTAAAATATTCACATTGTAGTTTGTAATATGTTACAAATATCTTATCTAAGCATCATGTGTTGACTTGTAGGCATAGGTAATACAAGCTATAACAACTTTTTTCCTCTAATTCATAAACATCTTGATATCAACTGCTAATAAAAACCAACAATTACAAAATTCGGCACCGCTCAAATAAATATTCACTACGCAAGATGCACCGTGCTCACGATGGATTGTCAGCGTGAATAATTTGTGAAAATATTTTCGGTTGAGTTTATATTTTTGTAAAAATATATAAAATATGTGTGTTGGTTCAAATTTTGTGATCCGCATTTCACACCTTTCTATATTAAAAGCTTTGATATCCAAATGATATGGTGGGTAATAGGGAAAATTATTCATGAATTCTAGATACTACGAAGGTAGAAGGAGACCAAAGATTTGCAGTTAGAGAATTTAAAGCTAAAAGGAAATGAAAGTGGAATTGTCCAAAGAAGGCAAATTAATTTTAACATTAACAAAAGCACGTGAGAAATTAAAAAGTGAAAGAGGCTTAAAATGACAGCAAACAAAACGTTATAAATTGAGTTTAAAATAATTAAATAAATAAAAATTAATTAATAATGATAATTAATAATAATTCATTAATGATAATAATAGATAATTAAATAATGACAATTATTTAAATAAATTTTGATAGTTAAATAGAAGGTACGAAAGTGGAACGGCTGTCGCTGTGGAGCTAATTTTTTCTTTACTTTTAGATGGTTCAAAATTATTTTTGTGCGATGATATTTTCTGTGGGAAAACGTTAAAAATTACCCTTTTTACTCCCGCTAGCAACTTTTAACAGCAAAGCCAATCCTTCTAGGTGTGAAGGAACATGTGTGCCAAATTTCGTTCTAAACAGAAATAGCATGCTTCAGATATAGATTCACAACATAATATTTGGATTTTGAGCTCTATTGGTATGACAGTAAGTGTTAATTGGTAAAAATAACACCTGAAGTGTAGATATTACGAAGGAAAAAATAAGAGACCATAAACCTGTAGTTAAAAAATGCAAAGGTGAATGAAAATTTCTATTTAATCCGTTAATACGTTTTAAAAACCAATCCAGAAACCTTAAACTTAAGAACATATGGATTACCTGATTATCGAGTGTGCACTCGACGGAATTCCAAAGCGGATTTAAAAACAATTTGACCGAGTTTTAATTTTTGTTTATCTTAATATAAATAAAAGTCGTTGTGGCTATGTTGCACATCTCCTCCTAAACTAATGGACTGTTTTCAACCAAATTTTGCGCACTTATTATTTAAGACAAGGGGAAGACACTTATGAACTTTTCTAAGTCCAAAAGTTAATTAAACAGTCAGTTAATTAGAAATTAATTTTCCACCGTAACTTCGGAGCAATTTGTCCGACAAACAAATTTCTACACCATCTGAATGTTCAAAATTTTACCTTTTCAATGATACCAGTTTTATATCTGTGACATTTTCCCTTCAAGTTTTATTAATTTTTTAAAGTTTAATAATTGTTAATTACGTGCAGACGATTTTGAAACAATGCAAATTTATAGCTACTCCGTTGCTAGGCAACGGTTAGACTTTCAACTAACTTACCTTTATTTCTGAAATTTTTGCTTATTTTTATAAATATGCTTTATATAAGAAGAGAGTCAACCGTCAACTTTTAAAACCCCCAAATGTTATTGAAATTTCAGTTAATTGGAAATTAAGCAAGATTTTGTCATTTTCCGCGATATTTTTCGATAATATGTATTATGTCACAAAAACTATTTTTACACATAATAAACGTTTAAAAAATTAACTTTTCATGACACAACTTTCATTTTCGTTCAATTCGTTGCCCTTATTTTAATATTTTTTAAAAAATTAAATTGTGTATAAAATTTACAATTTATAGCACCTTTTTTTATTGGTGAAGAACAATAATACATAAGGAGAACTGTTGCTAGATCACATTAGAAGAATTTTGGATGAAGACGAATTTTATTTTTTATTCATAATTATTCTAACACTTTTTCTCAATGAAAAATTTACTACGTAATTGTCCCAATCATCTGTTAAAATCTTTCGTATACTGCAAGATTTGTGAACAAAATTTGAAGTACCTATGCAATAAATACTAATAACTTATGGATAAAATTAGCTATCGGCGGTTTTTACAAATCGTCTGGTTCAACTGATATTCTCATTTTAATTAAAAAACATCTCAGGCAATATAAGAATTTTGGGTATTGTAATTTTCTATAAAAAAAGTAGTTTTTTACATCAAAAATATTAGACATGAAAGTATTTTAATCCCGAGCAATGCCGGGCATAACAGCTAGTATATTTCTAAATCTAAGGAGCTAAAATCGCGTGATCACAGAAGAAAATATGCCCAGCAAGCAACTTGAGCTTAACATTGGCAGACACGCATGTGATTAAACAGTGAAATATAAAAATCTAAGGAGCTAAACTCACGTGATCACAAAACCAATGATGGAAACCTTTACAGAAATCAATTTAACTTTAAAAGTACGTGTGATTAAACAGAGAATTATAAAATTATGCAACTTTTTAATCACTCACGTGCTTTTGCATTCTAAAGATATTGGAATAAACAAAGCATTCTTACAAACTGTGTTTAAATTAATTTTGTCAACATTGATTAAAAATGAGAGAAAAATTCATACAGAAATAAAACAGGTGTAACTGAAAAGCTAATTTTTTAAATTTTGAGAGGGTGTAAAAATAGTTTCTGGGCAATGATATGTTCCAAAGTCATGGCAGAAAAACGCTAAACCTTTCACCCCTTTCAGGTGGAGTTAGAAACTTTTTAATTGCTAGTTAAACTAGTTAATTCTTCTAGGTGCTAAGGAACATGTGTACCAAATTTCGTTCCAATCCGTCAAGAGATGTGGAATTGTATAAGGTTCGAACACACTAACAAACAGACATTGAATTTTATATATTAAGATTAAAAAATAAACATAATACTTATGATAACACTTCTCTAAATCAGTAATCATTTATTGGTATGTAAACAAAAGAAAAATACCATGTGTTTTAAGTGTTATAATAGACATAAAACATGTTGAAGATGAGGGAAAATATATATATTCTTATCAAATATTACAAAAATTATAAATTGCATTAAAATATTATGCCTTAGACGCAGTATGATCGAATAGTATAGCATATTTTTGCGAGGAATTTTACTCTATATTGAATGACATACTTTTAATTACATACATAATATAAACATTTGTGGAATCACATACAAGTTTACATTCCTTCTGAAATAAATGTTCAGTTGAAAAAAAATCCTTCAGCCTCAGCAAAGAATTTTTTAAATTAATTATTGATAAGACAAGAATTTTGTAGCATCAGCAAAATGCTAATACACTGATGACAAAAATTAAAAGAAAAATGAGCGTAAAATGAAAATGAGCGTTCATTGAATGAAATTCAATGAACGCTCATTTTCTTATACTTCAGGTTCAACTTTATCAAGTAGCTCAGTAGAATTCACATTCGCTGCAGAGAAACAAGCTAATTTTTCTATCCGTTCTTTTGGCAAGCAAGTAAAGGAGTGCAAGTAAGTTTTTGAAATCCTAATTTCAAGTACTTAACAGAAAATGGGCGAAATGTGCTGATATTGAAGATGAAACATGTCGAATTCTGAGAGTTGACGGGATGTGAGAAATTTCGTACGAGTGGGAGAATGGAAACAGGACAATCATTGGCACAGGTCTAAAAAGACCTAAAAATATCGAAACGCCTCACATCCAGAATATGAAAATGCTCAAGACATTGGGAATGCATGTAGACAACTAGGCCAAGATCGGAAGCGTACCACTACGGACTCTCAGGATAGATATTTTGCAATATTGCTAATAGACATAGGCAGCTGACGTGCGACCTGATCGAAATTTAGTACGCTGTCGCTACATAACATAACTCCATGCCCCTGCAACTGTAACCATATGGTTATTTAAGCACTGACTCTGTCATTAAGTGGAAGAAAAATCCGAGGGGGTGACCTCTCTTAAAACTTGACAATTCTCTATACCGCCGCCTAATTAAAAACGCCACAAGTTTACAAATATTTACAGGAGCATTAGGAAAGATTGCTATTGTGCTATACATTATAAAAATATTTTGGTAACACAGAGTAAAATAAAACCTTGAAAAAACACAAAATTACACAGTTATACATGAAATAGCTGGAAAATAATAAAAAACTAAATGCAATGAAAAAACTATACGAAGAGGAAAAAATGCATTCAAAAAAACAAAGAATGAAAGGAAAAAGATGAAAAACAAATTAATACAATAATAAAAATAACATAAAAATGTACACAAGCACAGAGAGATGGGCCGCACATTGTTTTAAAAAGTTCGATTTTGCAGAAGAGTTAGCTGATGGAACTCTATTTGAAGGAGAAACACGGTGGATTTTGGAAGAAAGTCCTGAAAGAACGACTACAGCTGTTCTGAGTTCATAAGGGGATGATAGGCTGAAGAGGAGGCGAAGTTGAATGTTGAACTGGTGAAACGAGACCTTCCATCTCCAAAGGAAAGGATGGAGTGATAAAGACGCAGGCGGGAAAGTTGAAGTTTGGATGGATTTAATTTCCCTCATCGCATGAGGAAGAGGATGTTCGGTTACAGAAGTTGCTAATTATGAAAATGTTGGCCAAGATTGTGGGAATGGAACGAAAGCATTGGACTCAGCTGAGAAGACTATTGAAGGAACGAAAAAAAAAATTAATTGGGATCTGGACGCAAAAGACTGGTTTCTCTTTGGAGAAAGTGGAGCAAATTAAGTATCTTCCTTCTTGACGTTGAATTGTTGGAGGAACTCAACTATCCAGATATACCGTACTTCTCAGGCTGCATCAAAGATGGTGGGATCATGGTACGGGAAAGCATAATTTTCAATGCCCGCATTGATCTACATATTTTTAACATTGAAACTATGAATACTGAAATTAGCAGAAATAAGTTTCTTGATCCTCATTTCCATTACAATATACAGGGTTCCCACTTAAATAAGGGCCACCCCCTTTAACTTCAGAACGACCGTAGCTTTAGTCATGAAAGTAGTGTCTAGGATAGTAAAACGTCTATGCGCTATGCGATGAGACAACTTACAACGCCACCTGGTGGCAAACTTCGGAGTTAGCGTTCCTATCTCGAAAACGTTACGAAATAGAGGGAAAATCTCAATTACAAAGTTTTAGAGAGTTATCGATTTAGTACAAAGACGCCTTGTGCATATTAATACTAAGAACAGAACGCTTAAATTGCACATTTTATTGTTCGAGATTTCCGTAACTGTGAAGTCACAAAACGAGTTAAAAAGAGAAAAAACAATTAGTTATCACAAATGATGCCTTTATTCCCGGTGTTCAAAGTACTCCCCATCATCTACAATACAGATTTGAGTCATTGTTTGAATTTCACTTTGCACACTTTTTAGCAGATAGGTGGCGCGCTCTCACAAGCAACAGTAGGACGTCATCGAAAGTCCCGCAATGTTGTCTTAAAGGTCCATACACCTGCTGTATGAGTTATTCCCACAGGAAAAGTATAATTAGGTAATTTTTTCACCGAAAAACAACCCTTTTTCCTTTTGTTCATGTCTTGTGATGTCATAATTTTGGAAAATGTGAACAAACAAATGTGCATTTTAAGCGTTCTGTTCTTCGTATTAATGTACACAAGGTGTCTTTTTGTACTAAATCGATAAAGCTGTACCACTTTGTAATTGATATCTCCCCTCTATTTTGTACCGTTTTCGCGATAGGAACTCTAACTCCGAAGTTTGGCAGCAGGTGGCGTTGTAAGTTGTCTCATCGCATGGAGAATAGACATTTTACTATCCTAGACACTACTTTCGTGACTGAAGCTGCGGTCGATCTGAAGTTAAAGGGGGGTGGCCCGTATTTATGTGCGAACCCTGTATAAAGGGTGTCCACTCTTATCGTGGGCCAATATGTAATTTCTAAACCGATAGAGATAGATATATAGTTCTAATTAGGAAAATGATTTAAATGAAGAAAAGAATTATATTTTATATATTTTGGGTCAATGACTGTATTTTTGAAAAAGTTGCGAATTCTAATTTTTTATACGGTCCCCCGGACCTTTCAGAGATATTTAGTAAAATAATTTTCACACATAATATTTTAAACAAAAAAAAATTCCACTCTTCTGTGTCTAAAACTGGCCGAGTTATAGAGCGTTGAATATCTCTGACTTAGACCACTTTACTCCATTTCAATAGCCGCCTCGAAGATGATCCACCAATCAATGCGCAACACTTTCAACACGAAAATCAAAGAAAGACGTTCCTTCTATAAACTGTTTAATTAAGTTTAAAGTGTTATAATTTCTTAGGCTTGAAAATATTTTTAGCCCGAGCAACGCCGGGTGTACCAGCTATAAGAGCTCCTTCACAGATTAAAAGAAACTGAAAGGAAACATTATTAACTGAGAACTGATGCTGAAGAGTTGCGTTTTGTAAGTTATTCCTATCGATATTGTGTGAGACGTAATTTGAAAAATCTTTTGCAAATCTATATTTATAAAAAGAGAATTTTTTGAGTATATGTGTTCGTTTATTTGTTCTTTATGCACTCCCAGACCGTTTGACGTACCACGACCAAATTTGGCACGGTGGTGGATTAGAACAAGATGGATCTAGCGGCATAATTGTTTTTCAAAATTCGAATTAGATTTATATTTATTTAATTTTAAGTACTAAAATGGGGTGGGTTTTTTGTGCCTATTTTCGCATATTTTCTGTATATACTCTCATCGTAGATTATCAGTCTTAATCGCCATCGTCCTTAATTTATATATCATTCTAAAGTAAAAAAAATCCTGCTCTAATAATAGTAATTTGAAGCTTCTGAGTCTTTTTTTCTGATTTATAGCAATTTTTTAAAGTTTTCGATACGCCTTTCTTTTGCAAACGAATCACTTAGAGCTTGGCGCAATATTATGCTTCCAATGTTTTAATTAATAAAATATCGGAAAAATTATTTTCTTGTATTTTTTATCCCTTTTTTGTCTTTTGATGTTTTCTTGTCTTGATGCTATATTTTTTTATGTTTGTTCACTCTATTGATTTTTTTAAAGATTATATTTTTAATCAGCAACGCCTGGAAAATTCTCTATTATTATTTTTTATATGATATATTGTTTAAAAGTTTCATGCAAATTTCTTTTTTAAAACTTCTCGCGTCTTCATTCCAAATAGGTAATAAAAAAGCTAGACTTTAAAGGATTCAAAGGAGATTTACGTCTGTTGGGAAAAGTTAATGACAATATTAGTGGGGAGGGGAAGTATGAAAAAATATGTATCCCGAGCAACGCCGCGTTTTCAGCTAGTAAAAATATAAGCCAAAATCTAGTTTATTTTTTAAAACTTATTACACCGGCCTTATTTTTCATGCTGCACTTCGGTGCTTGACATCATTCATATTAGAACTACTCTAGTATTAATATAATGCATTGGAATTTAAAAAAATATTTAATTTTAAAATTATAAAATATTTTTTATTATGTATGACAGGTTTATTTGCAAATATCATAGGGTCGCAAATGTTTTATAATGATCTTTTTAATTAACATAAAATGTTAATTACCGAAAGCGTACGCTTCATTGTTTTTGATGATGAGTATGGAGTCTTTTACAGGAAGAGTAGTTGAGCGATTCTGTAAATTCTATGGAGAATAAATGTCTTCGCTGTCTGGCTGTATTCGAAATTGCGATGATCGTCCCAAAATTCTTTTGTACAGCTTTATAATTCTAATCCAAATTTATCAAAACTGATTTATAATTAAATATGCACTAATATTGTAAACCAGATGTAATAATTATCACAACATTAAATTCTCATATTGTTACATATATCTAGAAATTACGAGACCAGGTTAATAAGATGACAAAAACGGCGACAGAAGATATGACAAAATTACAAGGGAAAAACTGGGATTAAGATTAAACACTTTTAACACATTTTCATTGCAACCGATTTTGCTAGCACAACTGTCAAAATTTTATGTATATATTATAAACATTTAAAATAATACAATTTAGCTCTTTTCTGAATTACATAAAAACTCCAATTATCCGAATTAAACTACCAGTAGGCCTATCCAGATATACGAAACTTCGGTTGATTTATAAAGCTGGGATATTAAGTAAAAAAGACGTCAAACATGGAAAAAATTTAACTTTCATTGAAGAAATAAAGTTTATTAAACATACAAACAGAAAGCTGTAAAGATTGCAAAATTTACATAAAAAAGAATCCACTAATTAAATTGTATAGGAGGAATCATTACATGCATACATATGTATTAAAATTACATATGAACATACAACATGTATTTACCCTTTTAATTGCTAAAAATAGCCTACTTAGGTTGGGAAAGGAGGTGTTAAAACCTTTACTCGCGCTCCCACAATTATTCTCCAAATTTCGCCATTTTTCTTTCCCAAAATTGTTTCGGATGATTGGAAATTGGTGCAATCGGGCTTCGGATAATTAGAGTTCTACTGTGATTCGTCTTTCAATTAAATCATGTAGTGTCCTTAAAACTTTGAAAATAAATGCTTTTTTGTTTATACTGAACTATTTTAAAACTTCTAAGATGATTGTGTCTTCAAAACTTGACTATTTTGGGCATCTTTTTCATAAGAGTTTAAGAGAAAACTGAAAAATCACATCTAAAGGGTTTTCTTTTTTTTCGAATAAATTTAGAGAAATTTTCTTACATTCTTCGTATTCTAATTTTGAAAGCCACTTTAGGGTTGTGGATTTTACATAATCTCTTGAAACAATCTTTTGATTTTAGCGTTGGAAACAAAATGCTCATAAATATGTAGAAGGATATAAACACGAAGATGAGAAAGAATAAACAAGCACGAATTCCTATTTAAAACATGATTCAAAGCCAAGTGGTAAAGCGATAGAGAGCATTTCCGTTATTTTGGTAATAAAACAGAGTCATTAACAAGATCATCTAACTTCTCTTTCTTTGAGTTTTTCCTATGAAGTCGTATGACAAGCTTCATTTACGATAACAATATAACAATCTCACACCAGTCACCTTCCGTAGTAGATAAGCAGCAGATTTTAGGTTCCTGTGTAGGAGGACCTAGGAAATGAAATTTCACCTACTCCTGTAGGTGGCCAGGAAATCAACTCGACGTCACCATCTATAAAGAACCATTTATATCTAATTACTAGCAGTACGCGCACGGCGTTGCCCGTGGAATCAGGACTTTAACAAAATGAAGAAAAAAGAAACGCCCACAATGACACGAAAAAGTTTTGAAATCGAGACAAAAGATACACATTATTTTGATTTTCCCGTTTATTTTTCTTCGCGATAATGGCATTTGAACGGTAGGAAAACAGTACAGAGTATGTTAATCTAATACATTATTAAAAAATTTCAACGTGAAAATCATTATTAAAAAAGAAGCCCAGAATGACACACAGAGACATTTCCTTTTATAAGTTTAGATTTATCATTGTCATGATTTACTTTGATATTACTTCGCTTTTTTTATACCGAAATGAACTTAATTAAAAAAGCATATTTTCACATCTTTATTATAATCATGCTTTGAGGTATGCATAATGCTTATGTTTAATCAAAAATGAAATATTTATATCTGTAAAATTTGCTTTATTTCAGCATTAGCATTTCATAATTTCACAATTTTAAGTCAGGACGTTCCGGTATTGCTTGCTTTACGACTGCGTCCAGCTAAATGATTCTGATTATTCCGTGCGAAACGTAAACGGGAATAAACCACGGCTATTTTTTTCGCCAGATGGCGTAGCCAGGGAGAAACCGTGACCTTCAGTATAAGCTGGTTTATCTCGCATGTCACGGGGAAACGACGTAGTTCTTCACTGTCGGCATTCGATAAAAATTCTATGATCCCATCTGGAAATAAATTAATTTAAAATCGGAGAAATAAAATATTTTAACTGTTCTTGTTTTAAATCAGAAAAAAATAATTGATTTACTAACTAAAAAAATTTGAAAATGATATCTTTATTAGATCGTCGGATGCAAGAGTTTTAAGAATTAAGGATAATGTTTTTTTTTGGAACGTGACTATTTAAAAAAAAAATTCCAAAATTCAGTAAATTACGCTAGACGTTCGAAACAAACTTCATTAGAACGGAAATTATTTGCTCTTTCTGATGGCTTATCTATTTTCTTCGCATAATTATCCAAAGCCATGCTATCAGGAAATTAGTGCGAAAAATCAGTCAAAACAACACAAAACATTAAATAAAAAAATTCTAGATAATATTTTAAAGTTTGGGCTTCGAGGTGCAATGAGTCACAATTGTGACTACCTGTTTGCCACATTGTAAGAACGATAGATTCGTCTGGACATCGCATACACACACTTCCTTTTATAAGTATAGGTATCGAAACTTCAAAGAAGATTGTATCCTCAAAATTTTGACTATTTTAGGCAATTTCTTAATAACAGTTTTGGAGTAAGGCGAACAATTCTAAAATGCTATCAACAGCAGGTTTTGGGAGAGAACAATAGAAGATGTGCACCTGTCAATCAAACTCTCCCCTTTCCTTCCCTCCTCTCGCGGTCAACACTCCCTTTCCCTCCTCCGTAACCGCAACAATTTATTTTCTTTTTGGGGCTAAGAAATTTTTTGCTAATTTGGTCGGACTTTGAAGAATTTCATTGGTTTTGGTCACCTATTAATTATTATTGTCTATGAATCCAATCGATGATGATGTTTTAATGCCAATGAAATTTAATTCGGCGATGTTGGTATGAGTATAAAATGACGAGAACGGAAATAGAACCTGCGACCTTGTGGATGATAGCTGCGGACAAGACCAGTAGTAGTGATAGGTCGTTCATCCGAAGATCCGGATCCTCAAAAGAAACCACAGGACCCGAGTCCGACCAAAAGGAACGAAACCGTTGAAAGGAACGAATCTGTTCCTTGTTAAGGACTCGGTCTCCCCGTTCGGATTGGGACTCGTACTCCCCTTACGGATCCGGACTCCCCGTTCCGATACGGACTCCTCGTTCCAGAGTGAACGACAGGTGCTTTGGGTGAGAGGGAGAAAGAGATAGGGAAAGAATGTTGTTCTTGCAGGTGGAAGGCGTCTTGTCTGTGAGATCGACATGTTTTGTTGCAGCTGATAAGTTTATTCGAGGTTCGCGGGGAGAGAATGCTAAGACTCGGTTGATTTGAATGAAAAATCATTTACGTTGTGCATACAGATCGATTTTCGATGTTCTTTATAGTAGAATAGTTGGTTTGATCAATTATTCTAACTTATTAGTTTTTTCTTTATTCCAATTGGGATAAAGAATTTTTTGTGATTATTAAATTCAAGGCTTTTGATATTTCTTGAGAAAATTATTATAACAGTAAAGCCTGCAAAAAATAACAACTCTCTTTACTTTCGTCAGTGTTTGCTCATGTTCCCATCTTTCGCAGTAGCGAATTTAAATTTTATAAGCTTTTTAATGATTATCCCAAATTAAAAGTTAATTAAAAAGGCTAGATCTTAAGGTGCTCAAGTGTAATATTGCAAATAAAGAATCAGAAACAGCAAAGTGTTATTCACTGTCATAAACTCCACAGCTCTGTTTAGATTTTTTATTCTTCAAAATTCTCAGTCTTTAAAATTTTTTTCAGTTATTTTAAGCCTTCTTTTTCTTTACACTTGCGCAATGATAAACAAGATAATTTCGTAGCGCATGCTAAAATTTCTAGTTTAAAAGTAGAACTGATGTTCTAATTTAATTTGATGACCTTCTGCCGCCATTTTAATTAAAAT
>BGPR01006146.1:66344-83877 GCA_013235015.1 Araneus ventricosus | reverse complement strand
CACTTTTAAAATAGAATGGAATGGTATCTTTGTTCAGATGCATAATTTTGCACAAAATCAAGTCAAGAAAAGATTAGAAAATTTCATAATCGAGAAATTCAATAACTTCCTGTGCTGTATTAGGACGATCTTAAATCTCAAACAAATATAATAAAATCAGTTTTTTAAAACAAACTTTTATCAGTGTAGTAGTAAAAAGTAGAAATCATTTTTATTATCCTTTAATTTGTGATCTATAATTATAAATATTATAGAAAACTAAAAATAGTTTTTCCAAAACTCACTACCAGGTGGCTCCACTCCTTTGGGATCTAAATGTTTTTACAAATCGTCTATGATCGGTAATTAAGGTTTTAAAATATTAAAATAGTGAATTTTCATCGAGAACACACAAGTGTAGAAAATTTCAAAACTCTAGTACATCAATTGCGATTACAAAATTTCACCATTACAAACATGAAAAAGTCAAGTTAAATGAAGGTGTATAAGAATAATTTATGTAAATTAAAATATCACTACCCTCTAAATGTGCAGCTATTTTATCTGTTAGCTATAAAACCTTAAAAATTATTTCTTAATGTAAAAAATTGAATCTTTATTGCGTTTAATCAAGTCTTAGAAATCTTAAGAATATTTCATCCATGGTATTTTAAGAAGTTATACATACATAAATAATCTGCTTTTGAAATGAAAATTAAAAACGAGAAAATACGGCTCGAACGTTTAGAGGGTTAAATCAAAATAAAAGCGATTCTCTACTTTTACTCTAAGCATTCGCTTGGTAGGCATTACACTAACAAATGCAAGTTGTTAGTGGTATTTACACTTGCACACTTTAAATAATTATAATATTGGTGTTTATTCAAATGCTTTTAAGTTTCAAAATGTTTTAAAATCTTCAGGCTTTCTTTAAGTGTCTTCTCAAAGCCTGTTTTCAAACTGACGTCCGTTCTCTTCCAGGCTCTGCTGATAACGCGAGCAACTTCTTGCGAACAACCTCCCGAAATAGTTAGTTAGTGAAATTTACACTTGCACACTTTAAATAATTATAATACTGGTGTTTATTCAAATGCTTTTAAGTTTCAAAATGTTTTAGAATCTGCAGGCATTCTTTAAGTGTCTTCTCAAAGCCTGTTTTCAAACTGACGTCCGTTCTCTTCCCAGGTTTCTGCTGATAACGCGAGCAACTTGCGAACAACCCTCCCGAAATATTTGTTTGAGATTTGTATGCATTCATTCGATGGTATTCCAACCTCAGGAGGTAGCTTAGTAGTTTGCGATAAGAAGCCCGCAACATTCACTGAGTTCAGAGCAGCCATTGAATCAGCAATGCTTTTTGTTGTTTATGATTTCATTGGGACCTAGTTCTGGCGGACCTGAAAACGTAGCTTGACGAAATAAATTAGACATCTGCAGAAAAACATTTTGAAATGAAAATGTATATTTTGATAAACCCACGACGTTATAATTATTTAAAGAGTGTATACATTTTTTAGGACAACCTGTTTATATTTGGTTTTGCATTTTGTTGCCACACATTATTGTCCAGACATATCATATTAAAAAACAATCGTGGCTGGCACATCGTAAGAATATCCAAAGAAAAGTTCTTACTAATCGACTTCAGATCTAACAATTTAGAAATTTCAATGGAAAAAAAATCCGAGCTGTAAAAACTTACTCATAAATATTTTCCAGCTATTTCTGAACTTTACAGCATAGCCCAAGAGAAATCAATAATCAAGAGAGTACGAGTGCGATTTGTTACTTAATTTAGGAATATGTGAGGGCATCGACGCACAGGAGCTGCTAAAATTAGAGAAATACTTCCGCGTCTGCTGATCCAAAAGCTGTATTTGTCTCCGGAGCTTTTAAAAAATTCAAACAGTTTAGCTGCTCACCCATACACTATAGGGGAGTTGAGGATAAATATGATGTGCGGGAACATTGACATAGTTCTTAAATTTGATGATTGGAATGGTTCACAGATATCATGATCTCCTCATATAAATGCCAATGTAACCATTAGCACACGGTATATTTTTTTCGGCCATGTTTCTGCCAAAGCTAATTTAGAAAATAATCAAACCGCTAATTTTCTGTCAGTAAATTTTTACTCTAAGTATCGTGTTGCAAGTATGATTTCTTTACACTAATTACGATTTTTCTGCTGGAATTCTACCCAAAGGTGGCAAAAACATTTATTTTCTTAGCATATTAAGTTTGAGGCTTTTCAGCAGTTGAGTTTTGCGTGACCGCTATGTTGAAAGTAAAAAAATCTCTGAAGCAAGATTAGGATTATTGAGTGAAAATGAACTCATCTGGAAAACACTACCTAAGTTATTTGTTTTAAATTCAAGAACACTTTTAAATTTCATTGAAAAAAATAGAAAAGTATTGATTGTAAATTAGGTTTAAAATACACGAGATTCATTAAAAATTGGATAAAAAATTGGTAACTTAATTAATCATCATCGAAAAGATAATTTTTTGCATTTTCAGATGGTGTGAAAATTATTTTGTGCTATTATCATTTTCGTAGTTGGTAGAGAAGCGAAAAATTTCTCTTAATTTTAATTAATTAAAATTTTCGAAATGGTTGAGTCTCATTCTCCCCCAAAGTTCTTTAGACACACACATCATTCTTCATTTATTATTTGCAGATATAAATTATCTGAGGCGTTGCTTTCATTTTTCCAGTCTCCATTAAAAATGCTGTGTGATTCAACCTAAGACTGACGCGCCTCATACGCTGAATGGTAAGACGCGCGGGGTCATAGCAAATGACTCAAACCGAAATTCTACTCCTGGCTAAGTAAAACATTATATTTAAATTGAAAAAATCTTTTGACTTGTAGACATTAAGAGTACAGTGCTTCACAAATAAAATCTTACTCCATTATTATCCACTTATAAAGCACGGATTTCAAAAGGTCTCGTTCTTCGCATCTCTTTCACGTGAAAGGTTTGGTTGTGGTATTTCTGATAAACATATTTGTTCACTCTACAATTAAATGCATCATAGTATGTTTATTTATCGATGTTTTTCGTGATAACTCGCAACTCTTCTCAAAGCTTGTCACATTTCGCTGACCCTTTGTGTTCCAAATAACGCGTGACACAATATTAGACAACAATATTCTGACTAAATTCTTGTTTTTTTTCACTCACGCCCTCTTTGATGAAAACAATCGCGTTATTCACATCTTTCATTTCCTGTGAATCTCCGTCCCTCTCTTCCGATTCCGTATCATGTTCGCTGAAACTTTCATGATCTGAAAAATTTCTTCTAAAACATCCTCAGGTCAATTATCTTCATTGCCAAAGTCTGAATCTTTCACTGCTTCAACTTCACAAAAGCTACGTAAACGCTCCATTTCTTTTTCATATGAAGTCGGCATTGTGAGAGAAAGTAAATGCTTGATCTTGAAAGGACAGCAAACAAATTTGACATTATCAGCCGCTTGAAATAACTGGCTTGTGGAACAAACGTGATGACGCGTGTCATTCCATAACCCCAGTAACTGACAAAACGTAATTAGGGGACGAAAAATTCCTGAAATACTTTCAAATACTGCAGGGCGGCAGAGGGTGACCACTCAGCCACGATAAGAAAGAAAAGACAGGTGGCTGGCTTTTTTAGAATCTGGAGTTTATGAGGTTTAGTCATAAGCGTTGCCGCGCATTCTCTCGTTAAAATAAAAGTTTGTTACTTTGTTAAACCTGATTTGGAATATAAAGTGTGGCTGATAAAATTTTTTTTGTTTTGATCCCAAACCTATTAATCATTATGCTCGGTATTTGTGAGACAATGTACCTTATATGGGGCAGATTGATAAGTCCATTTTTAGGGAAAAGTGTAATAAATATTTTATTTCATTTACTTATCCAAACTCGAACTTGAAATTCCTATAATAGATTTAACAAATGGCAAATATAGTATAGTTCTAATTATTCCGTTGGTAAAAATCATTTTTCTTCCCAAAAAAGTGTGTATCAAATGACCCCGTGGTCCCCATACATCAAAATATTGTTTCTAAAATGTCAGAAATTCTCAAGCATGCATAGGTTTGAATTGAATCGTCTGAGCAGAAACCCAATTTATCAATTTTGTCAGAAATTCATGCTGGTTTTGCAGTCTCAAACGGGATTACATATAGTTGCATAGCCCAGGATCCTCCGGTAACGTCGACTCAACAATAAAACTCTTGCCATGCACTGCGAGACGTTAAACAGCATTATTTCATTGTTAGAGAACCTAAATTTCAGTAATTTTAAATTAAAAGAGTAATGTCGTTCTAATTTCAAATTTAATAGCTCAAAAATAGTGTACAAAATTTTCTATTGATTGATATAATATCTCGAAGTTATCAATAGTTATTCAGAGAAATTTTAAATTATATTAATCTATATCTAAAATTTCTCGTTTTTAGATAGAAAGTAGTAAATTCCGTCCGTGGTAATATCATGCGCGTGATATAGTTTGGACGCCATTGATCTGAATGCAATCGTGTCGATACGTTGTTTTCGCTAAATTCAAATTAGCCACCCAGCGACGTGAATCTCCCATTCGTTCTCAACCGCCGCCGTTCTGCTTAATTCCAGTCAAGACGGATGACTATCAACAAATCGGAAGGGAAAACTTTCGATCATGTTGAATTACTCGAGAGCCTGTCTTTTTCACATGACTTCAGTTGCACTCAAAATCTAGAATTCAATCACGTTAAAATTCACAACAAAGACATTCGAAGTACAAGGAAAATTATTGAAACAACGAAAAATACTTCACAAGGAATGTTGTTTACTACAAACTTTTCTAAATAAATAAATATGAATAAAAATATTTCCTGTCATAAAACATCTACGTCTTCTTTTTATTTTTTTCAATCGAATGTTAAACATTTCTCTCGCAATATATCTATTTAAAAGTACAAATTTGAAGGAAATCTCTCGAATGAAGTAGGTGAATTTTGGCACCCGTCAAACACATGACGGGTGATTTTCTAGTATTTAAATAAATAAAGAAAAACAAGAGTCAAATAAATCAATTCATAAGTTATATAAAATCTACCGAGAAAAAGTTATCTATTGATTCAAAAATTAAGTCAGTTTCTTTAAACCTTCCAGATCATTGATATTATTGACTCGTGTTCAAGAACGGACAATTCAATTGTATTTGCTTTGTGACAACTGTTTTAATAGATTTTTTGCATATTTATACTAGCTTTCAAGTGTTTCATTACTCTACTATGAGAAGTTTGAAAAGAAGAATAGCGAAACCTTTAGAACAAATTGATTTAAAGCATAAATTTCAGGTAAACTTGCTTTCAAAATTATGTTTAACATCAAGATTAAAATAACTGCAAAGTCAAATTAAATAATGAGAAAAAACGTTTTTTTCCGTTTAATTTTTAAAATTATGAGAATCCAAAAATAATAATTCCAAAGTAAAGTATTTGATCTATTTCGTGGGTGATATACGTGAACAACATCCATATCTTTGTGAAAGTGCACACATAGTCTCTGGATTCCGACAAGATTAAACATGTTTACCATATTGAAAATGTCAATTCTTCACATAAATACGAAAGCCAATTTGAGATAAATGGATCACCTAATGCAATCAATATGTTTTGTATTCCAATCAATAAGAATTTTAAATATCGTCTGTTCGACGTGAGCACGATTGGTGAATGTCGACTTTCACAGGTGAATGCAATTCATAGGCTATGGTGAATCACCCATAGTCGCTTGCGTATGTCCGAATGCACAAGATATAAAATATTCGCTTTTCACCGACGATGATGCGATACCGTGATGTTATTCATGTGTTTGTATTCCATGATATAATCATTTCGGTCTTTCCACTATGGTTTGCCACCGGTTTAACATCATGTGTTACCGTGAATGGAGCCGAATATGTAATCATATGGTACGACGTAGTGCTGATCTTCTCACCGGTGAAGTACCATTCGCTAGTCGCTTGGATGTGCCGAATGCACAAGAATATAATCAAATATTCGGTCTTTCAACCGACGTGATTGGTATGTCGATCTTTCACTGGTGAATGTTAACATTCACATAGTCGTTGCGTGCTGTCTGAATGCACATAAGAATAAATCAAATATTCGGTCTTTCACCGACGTATTTGTGTGTCGATTTTCACCGTGAATGTTTACCACGATAGTCGTTGGTGTTGCGCCGAATGCATCAAGAATATAATCAAATATTCGGTTCCTTTCTACCGAGTATTTGATGGCTGACTTTCACCGGTATCACAACATGAAAAATATATCAAAGGAAAAAATTGCGAAAATGGATGACTATTAACTTTCGTTTCAAAATCTTGGCCAATGAGTAAATAACAGTTAAAGTTGTTCAAAAAGATTGGGAATAAAATGATCTAGAAAAGTGAAATACATCGCAATTGAATGTGTAGATTGTAGTCAGGGGAGTGAGACACTGACTGTCATAGGTTACATGTTTCAGAGTTACTACCCGACAATCCGGCCTCCGTATTATCGTTGCTTAAGAAATTATTCTGCAGAAAAAATGAGGAATAATTTACTTTAAAGTGTGGGTAAATGGGAGCGAGAACAAATCGTCAGCCTTTTCAAAAATTTAGAAGCCTCCCTTGTTGACTCTTTCATCTTAGGCTTTATTTTTCACATTGTGTCGATCATTTATAAATCGAACAATAAAAAAAGTGCGATAATTTTAGCTCCAATGTATAACGTTAATGTTTTGTTTATTTTAAAAGTTTTGTATTCATACTGTACAGGATTCATAAATTTACGTTTCCTGAAATTAGTCTACAAATTAGAAATTCATCAAATATACAGCATTTTTATTTTTAGATTTTTCTCATTTTTACTTTCTCTATAATAAATTCTTAAAACGTACAGTACAGAATATTTATAAAAGTACATCTTCATAATTCAAGAGGTCAAAAGTGCGAATAATGGGCTTTCTGTATGAAAGGTGTTTTTAATCGGATGGTGTGGTAGTATGTGGAAGTGAGATTTATACGTGAATTCCAAGATCCGGTTCTTTTGTTATTCGACCTCCAATTCCACCACACATTAGACTGTAAGTGTGACAGTCTATTGTATTTATTCTCTTATTTTGTAACCTATTAACTCAAAAAATATTCAATATTTAAGGAACTGAATGAAATTACAATTACTTGCGTTTGTCTCTTCTTCTAATGATTTTTTTTAATTAAGTAGTGCTGAAAAGAGTTTCATTGCACTATTTTTTTCATCATTTTATCAGCTGCATCTTAATAAAAGAATATGTTTTGGTGAAAATAAAAAATTCTAATACAGGATAAATAAAAGAAATTTTACTCAATCTATAGTGTCTAAATATTATTATTTCTCTTTTATTAATTCTTTCTTATTATCCCTGCCTAGAGAGACTAAAATTCGTTGGATAAGTTGGAAAAAGAGGTTGAAAAATTAAAATTAATAGAGAGGATTATGATAGTTAATTTGTCAATACATTGTGTCAATTACTTAGTTTCAGGATTTTACATAGTTAGTGGCAAGAGAGAGCAGATGAATAATAATTCAATATAGGCCACATAATTGGTACAGAAGATAACAAACGAAAACCAGTTTGCGGTCAATATACAAAAATTAATTATACACACGACCGACGGGACACGCCACAGCAACACACGTCACGTCATCGCACACACGCACACGCACACCGCACATACACACGCCGCACACACGACACGCACACACGTCACACGTACACACGCATTATCGCAAACACGGTCACACACGCAATGCAATACGACCATCGCACACATCGACACGCACATCGCACACGTACACGCACACGCAGCACATCAGCACGCATGCACGCACACGCCTCCATCCAGCGCCACACGCACCAATAATTTTCTTGATGAAAATCCCACTCTATACCTCAAACAAGTATAACACAAAAAGGCTAAGCTAGTAAATACTCAATAATTGGTAAAAGGTTTAAAAAAAAAGATATAAACACAAGTGCAAATTCCATTAAGAAATTACGAATCAAATGCGCAATAATCGGCCTGTATCTTACTCATTACCACATAGATGGTAATGAGTAAGATACAGGCACAAATCCAAATGCCATGAAAAAACGAAACAAATGAACAAAAATTAGTTACATTTATATGGACACACGGAATGAAAACGAGGGTAGGGGTGTATAATGTAGAAGGTGAGGACAACAGAAAGAAATTGGAGTCGGTTCGATTTTTCATCAGAAAACGCTTGCGCATTAGGAAAAGTTTATAATAGTGACTTCAGAATCCATAAAATCCATCCAGTTGTGTAATCTCTCAATTACACAACTGCGCTCAAATGATAATTATACTGCAACTGTATCTAGCATCTTTTAAAAGCTCAAAAGTACGAAGAAAAGTTATATTTTAAGAAATCACGAAAACTATCTTTTCACTTCACTTGTGGGTGATCCCCCCTAAAAAATATTTAACATTAAATATGTAGTGAATTCAGAAAATTCACTCGAGTATTTATTAGTTTACTGGAAGTGTTTTTTAAATGGATTTTTATATTTTATGGATAAATCTCATAAATAATGCTTAGAATAAAGCAGCAATTGTTTGTTTTGACTTTATTTACAGTTTGATTAAAAAATATTTTGGCCGCAGTCTCTGTGGCTGACACTCTCCAGACTGGCTGAAGTCTCCTATATTTTTTTTATTATTTATGCATTTCAGCAAAAATAGTTAATAATAGTTAGATGGCCGAGTGAAAAGCAATAAACGCATTCATTCTACTTCATATGTTCATACCGTAATGAAAAACGATGACTCATGCTTTTCAATTTCAAAGCTCTTATTCCCCAATAAAAGCGGATTTTCATTGCAGACCTGCAGCTATTATCCTTTGTTAATAAAATAATCTAACAATATCAACTTCCATTAAAAGACAATTCCATTAAATTCCAATTTATCTTGTGTCTTCATACTTACTTCTATTTTATCGAACTCTATTTTGGTAATTAATGCTAATTATTATTTCTCTTTAATATTTTTCAGATACTTTCTTAGGATGGTTTGTACAGTTCTGTTCCAAATAATATATATTTGCATTTATTCTCTTCTTAAACTGTCATGCTCTATTTTCCCAAAGGAGGCCAGAAGAAGGAAGGAAAATTACATCAAATTTTATAAATTACATCATATATATATTTAACTTTCCAGACTTCAGCTCTATTAACAATAACATCTACCCAGAAGAACTCAAACTAATTAAAACGAGCAACAATCAATCTCCAGCGATCTTTCTTGATTTATGCTTAGACTACCAAAACGACTTAAAAATTGACATCCACGACAGGAGAAACGAATTCAAATTTAATGTTAATAAATTTATTTTTTGGAACTGTAATATCTCATACAAAATCTACAAAATCACAATTATCAATCAACTTATGCGAATCAACAAAATATGCAATAACACTAATTCTGCCAAAAAGAAATCATGCACTTAAGAAATAGCCTCAACATTAATAAAATTACCTCCTCACTTTACGAACCTCTGATTAATGGATTTAAGATGTAAATAAAGGATTGTTTGTCAGAGCGATGTCGTCGGAAGTATAATCTGCGCAGTAGGGTCACTCAAGTCGATAAGGTCTGATATTTTACCTCGAAAACGCATCTTTTAGACATTTTTCACCGATTTTTCATATTTTACTGATTTTTTTCACTATTTCAATGCTTCTACACGCTTTCTATCGTTATCGCTTTAGTATTTAATTTTCATCGTTCCAACATACTACATTTTCAAAACAGCCAAGAAACTTGTAACTCGATATCCGGTTTACACCCCATCAACGCCGGTATGCACCATAACCCTCCGCCACGTCAACATCCAACCTTCTGGTACGTTACTTTGCTCTAATGTTAGATCACTTCCTACTTTTGTTTTTAATTATTCCAAACTCCTCTTTCTGTTTTTGGTTTGACATTAGGGATAAAAAACAGTGCTTTAGTCCTTACAGCGTCCTTGCAAGAAAATGTCAAACTTTTTATATTTTAGCAATTCACAATAGCTTCATCCCCTGAAGAAATTTATTGTGCTTTAATTGCGTTTTTCATTTTACGATTTATACTCTATCTACCACAGTGCTTTGGAATTTCAAGCTTAGTCATTCATTGCGTTTGTGAATATATAATACTATTCAGCATTTTATCTTTAGTTTGATATAGCCAATTAGCTTATATCTGACATCTGATATGAAAGTTTGTTATTTTATTTTTATTGGTTTTTCTATTATGTTTTGCTTCTTTTATATATATATAAAAGAAGCAAAACATAATAGAAAAATAATAAAGTAACAAACTTTCATATCAAATTCGAAAAGATATAAAAAACGAAATTGAAAGTATATCCGAGTCAAGATAAAAATGCGAATAGTAACAGATGGTAATACACTCTGTCCCAAAAGTTTATAGAATCTTGTATTTTGCCTATATTTTTTGTTGCATATGATATATTTCGATGTAACTTACTGTATAGATACGTTATGTTTATTAAATTGAAAAAACAGCAGTTCTACCCCGTATATTTGATGCCAATTTTTAATTCGTAGAATAAACTGAAATAACCTGTCCCAAAAGTTTATAGACAAATGCAATTTTATGCAAATATGGTATCGGTAATATGACGTCGATTCGGAGCCTAATAACTACGTTATAAGAAAAGGAAAGCGTTCGTTTGTTCTGCGTTTCAAGATGCATAAAGCGTAGCAGCTCTCTAATGAAGAAGTGAGTAAAATTCTGCATTTGAAATTGCTCTGTAAGACTGTTAAGGAAATATTGAAACTTTTAAATCGTTCTAAAAGCATGATTTATCGTGTAGTAATTCGTAAGACGCCATATGAGCCAAAACCTCGTTCGCGAAGACCACGTGTGACGGATATTCGCAGTGATAGACGGATACAAAGAATGGCTTAAAGTCAGAAAATGTCGGTTCGTGAAATTACCACGACATCCCGGTTGCAAATCTCCAAGAACACTGTTCATAGATGAATTATAGAATCTGGTTATATGATCCACGCAAAAATGGATCGCCGATTACCACTCTCAAAGCTTCACATTAGTAAGAGATTACAATGGGCTCGTTATCATATGTCATATGGTAATAAATGGATGGCTGTCCTTTTCAGTGATGAAAAAAAAATGGAACCTCGGTGGACCTGACGGGAATATAAAATATTGGCATGATTTACGAAAAGAGCCCAGGAGCGTTTTCAGTAGACAAAGTGGTGATGGATCTGTGATGGTGTGGGCGGCTTTCAGTTTCAACGGTCAAGTGGGTTTGGCCTTTTTAGATGGCCGACAGAATTCTCCTAAATACATAGAAACACTAGAAAATCATCTTATGCCATTTGCAGAAATCATAGGGGGACGAAATTGGTAATATGAGCAAGATGATGCTCCCATCCAAACCTCCAATGCTACGAAAAATTATTTAAACTCGAAAAATGTTACTGTTCTTGAGTGGCCACCGATGAGCCCTGATCTAAACCCAATTGAAAATGTATGGAGCATTATGTCTCGGAAGGTATATGAGAATGGAAGGCAATTTTATTTAATGAATGCCTTGAAGGCAGCCATTGAAAGTGTATGGTACAAGGCACCAGAGATATTACAAACCTTAATTATGTCGCTGGAAAAACGTGTATACAATGTCATACTGAGAAATGGAAAGACTTTAAACTATTAAGAACAATGTATTGAGCACCTTTTGTTGAAATGTCTTATATTCTATAAACTTTTGGGACACCTAATATTTCCATTTTGTTATATAATTCAAATACAAAATGTTATTTTTTCTAAATATTTCGTTGAATGCAAGTCGCATATGGTTTGAATAAACATATTTGTAATTGGTGTTTGTATGCCTTTCCGTTTTGTTAAAAAATATATTTTAGTAGCGTCTATAAACTTTTGGGACAGTGTGTATATATGTATATCACAAACGCGATGAATGAGCTAAAAGCTGCAATTCCAAAAGCGCTGTGGTAGATAGAGTATAAATCGTGAAATGAAATAAGCAATTAAAGCACAATAACGTTTCTTCAGACAATAACTTCATCCCCTGAAGAAAAGTTGCTGTGCTTTCATTTTTCATTTTAAGTTATATATATATATATATATAATTTACACCTTTATATAATTCTTAACACCTTTAAATTAATAGTATATTAGAATTGATTAATTTGAAATATTCATATCCTTTGAATTCAGTTAGATTTTAGTACATCATAATATAGGTAGATGGTGCCAATATTATTAGAATTAGTTTGCAAATGATAATATGAATAATTACATCATTAATTAAACGAGATTATCAAAATAAAATAGGTTAATATAACGTTTTTAAAATATATATATAAATTTGTAGTTTAATTTATTAATGATGATTTAATATAGTATATATAACATATTTTAGTTATAATATTTTCACAATAAATGCGGGACTGTATTTCGTATTTAACTTTTGGCATTTAATGCTATGACTTTGAATCAGTAAGCATTTAGTTAATTTTATCCTTCTTTTCTTAATATATTTTGGAGATTTACTCCTATATTTGTAGTCTTTTTCCAACAATTGGTCTTCACAGAAGGTTGACGCCTATAAATTTCGAAATAATGAGACATAATCGATTCCGAAGGTCGATTGGCATTTGATTGTTGGAATTCCATATCTGGGTTGTCTTTTTCATAGTAATAGTTTTTAATCTTATTATCTTTCTGTATTTCATTGTGTGAATAATATTAGGTTATATTGTTTTTTATATTTAATTTTATATGAGGATTTAATAGGTGTATATGATGAAAATGTTATTTGAGTTTTAATGGTATAAAAAATATATAACTATATATATATATATATATATTTGTCTTTCATGACATTGATATATATATATATACACAAAAAATGATAAAATTGAAAGATATAGTGGAGAATATTAGTTCATTGTTTAAATAAAGTTTATCAAATATGATAAAGATAAAAAAATTCTTCTTCAGATTTAACTGTGGTCGTGTGACTACAACACTGTTACGATATCTTCATGACATTAGACGGCATTGAGAATTGCGAGCAACATCGTGGAGATGCCGTGCAATATCTTGAGCTAATAGAGACAGATGCCTTGCGAATTTTGTTTAGTTCCTGAGCGCAGTTGAAAAAAAGGCTCCTCCCCAATAAAAATAACATAAGATGAAGTAAAAGACAATGGCTTGAAAATAAAATATTATTAAACTAAATATAATAAAATAACATATTATTATTATTACGATGGCTTCTGTCAGACGCCACGCGATCTCTTTCAGAGGTCATCTCTAGGGTTAAAAAGTATTCTTTTCTTTTCGATTGGTTTATTTATCGAAAGTCAGAAATAAAATTTTTTAGGTATTCTTATAGAGGAAAAATGTTTGTTTCCGTAGTTTATTAAAAGTGGTAGATTGCTCTGAAAAGTATTATTATACAGGGTGGTGATTAATTATTGGACTCGTTTCAAAAATTAATTAAAAAACTATAATGTAGCAACTTCGTTTTTTTAAATGAGAGAGTAGTTCAAAAAGATTTTTTCCGTTAGGTAACGCTCCGTTATGGCGCACTAAATCTGCGCAATCCAACGCAAGTGTAAAAATGACTGCCATGCAGCAAAAGGAACGTATCTGGTTCCACGAAAGCAACTCAATTATAACAGTTCAAAGAATTAATCGGTCAAAGTATAGAAATTGTCAGTCTCAGAGTAAAAATTTCATAAGCATTGGTATGAAAAATTAAAGGGAACAGGAAATATGCGTCAGTGAGGGAGGATTTCACTCTTTAAATGCTCATACCAACGCTTAACGGAGTTCTCACTTGGCAACTGAAAATTTCGATTCTCTAACCAAATAATTCTTTGAACTGTTACAATTGATTTGATTTCGTGGAAGCAGAGACGTGTCTTCTGCTGCACGGTAACCATTTTGACACTTGCGTTGGATTGCGCAGATTTAGTGCGCCGTAACGTCGCGTTACCAGCCTGAAAAGAAAACCTTTTCGATACTCCCTCATTTAAGAAAACGAAGTTGCTTCATTATAGGGTCTTTTTTAAAATTACTTTTTGAAATGGGTTCAATAATTTATGACCACGCTGTATTTTAATATACATTTTGTTTTAATTAATATTCTTCAGTAAATTATCACATCTTTTCAGACGAAATAAAATTAACTAGCTACATAATTATTGCAGAGTCTATGTTCCGAAAAAAAAATTAGTTTAAATATTCTTAAACTTCGTATGTATCTACGTTTCCTCCAATGTTTAATATATGTTGTCTAAAATGTCTGTAAACATGCAAAGTGTGAGGTATTTTTTTGAAAGCGTCACTTGATTCTGAAATAAAAGCCAATAAATTTAAGACCTCTCTTTTAATGGCATATTAAAAGATCACTGCATGAAAACGAATATTTGGAACTCAAAATGTTTTAACTCTTTTATAATAAATTAAACAATTAAAAAGGAAGCTAATGAACATTTAATATTAATTAGAAAAAAGGCGTGTCTATAGAATCATTTTTGAAGACATTAAGCAAGTCTTCCGGGAACGAAGAAAAATGCTTAGTTTTGTATAATTTATTCGCAAACGTTTATTTCTAATACATTGAAAAAACACATACGCAGAAAATCATTCTATTCCTTTGCGTTATTGAAGTGTCGCTCCTGTTGCAAGCCAGCAATTGCGTCTCTAAATGCGGTTCAAATTAATGAAGTAGCATTGAAATCATTTGAAGTATTTTGGTGGGTTTTAGTGATTTTTAATCTCACTTATTTGGCGATTTTCTAATCTATTCTTTAACGATTGATTTGATGCATCTAGAAACAAATACTATCCAACTTCAATTCAGACTCTTTTAAAGAATCTTTAGAATAAAAAGTTTTTTGGGGCATTGTAAACAAGAATATTATATACAACCTTCAACAATAACAAGTATTTTGAATCGCGCTGCAGCAATGAAAAGTATTGTTATGAAGTATCAGAAACACTGAAAACTATTGTTGTAAATTAGTTTTTAATTAATATCTTCTTTTATTAATTGTAATTTCGGAATTTAAATAGCCGAAATGGATTGCTTGAATTATTCCCCATCTTTTGGTACTTTCAGCGCACTTCTCCGTTCGGGGTTCGTGAGATTAAGATATAGGCAATTACAATATAGGTAAGGCCTGAGCCGGAGGGTTCTAGGTTCGAGACCCGATTCCACTGAAGATCCGACGTGTATGTGGGCCTGCTGCGCGTTAAGTCACACACAGTGGGTCAAACATCCTCCCTCTGCTGTGGCGCGGAAGTTTGAGATGGAGGTGCTAGTTCAGGTGTCGTCCTCTTCATCTGACAGCAGTTCAAAATAATGAGGTCCGTCATAAACAGTCATCGTGTTTCTTCAAAACAAGAAGTTAATATAATTAAACTAAGCTGAGCTAATCTATTTAACCCTTTATATTTTGACTGTACTTGAAATTGTCGATTCTCGATGCTTTCGATACCGATAATCGAACGCTTATATCTTCGCACCATTATCACGATCGCTTTTTCTGATTGTACCCACAAGGACTCGAAAAGCGGAGTTCTGCCAGCAGATGGCAGTGGCAAAAATTATTAATTAAATCATTTTCATTAATTAAAAAGTGTTTTCTTCTTTCGTAGGGTTATTATCTATCAAAGCGTAACTATAGGGTTAAAAACGTTTTCAATAAAAGAGTAAGAATAAAGGTTCATCCTTAAGAAACGGAATTCATAAGCCATGCATATTTTTAGGCAAATAACAATTTAACAACTCATTGTGGATCACTCGAACTTGAACTCGTAATTTTCAAAATTTGTACTTTGTTATTACTAAATCAAAGATTCCATTTCGATTTCACACGCACCCAGAATGCTTCCAGTATGATATATAAATAATTCAGGAATGCAATAATCAGTTCGCTGCACTGAACTTTCATCATAGCGCTGTTCTGCATCATAAAATACTAGGGACTTCAAACGTTAACCGAAACAAACGAACACGAAAAAAATTTTACCATTGTGCGAAACGCACATTCCCAAGCACACGCACACATACTAAAAATAAAGTCACCGACAAAAGTAACAAAACTTTCTTATTAATCTCCACGTCAAATGTTACCTAGTTAGATGAATTAGAAACGAGGGTAAGTCCTGCTTTTAAATGAATCATTAAAGAAAAAAAAATTGTATCATATGTTACTAAATAAAATGATGAAGAGAATTGAAGGAACAATGAAAACAGCATGAATTTTAAGAGAGCTATATGACCTATTTTGTCGTAATAATTTAAGCAAAAAATAAAATTCTTAAATTCAAAGTAAAATTTTTAAAAAAGATTTAAATAAAATTAATTTTCTTCAAAAAATTTTTATTCAAATTCTTGAATTCAAAAGAACACGCTTCTGAATTCTAAATATATTACAATAATTTCCTAAAATATAAATCATTTTCGAACTTAACGAAATTCCAAAATTGGAAGCTTTTAGAATTTTCTATGATTTCATATAAATAATTATATTTTATAAATTTCACAAAATTCAGCTGAAGTACATAATTGTGCCAAAAATGAGGAATATTTGGTACCTGAAAGTTCAGTGGTTTCAAAACAACAATGTCTTGTTAATGAAAATTTTTACTTTATCGAGCAAATAAATATTTAAACTTAATTAACTTTATTTTCTGCCTGTATATTTAAGCTTATTTATCATATGGGATCTCTATTTTATTTTTTCAATATTTAATATTATTTATCATAATTTTATTTTAATTTTTAAAAATATTTATGCCTATTTATCCTCATTTAAAACTTCTTAATATTTTCTTTATGCATTAAGACGTCAACTTCAAAATTTTACATGCATCAAATTCATAATATACCACCTTATTTTCCAATTGCGGTCTTAAAATCTTTTTCGCAAATATGGAGTGTACATTAAAAGCATAACAATATTCAGAATACAAACACAAAATTTATAAGTTGGATGAAAATATTAATTTCCCCCAAAACTGTCGATGAACATTAATGATATTCCCTCAAAATAATGTAAATATTAGGAAACAAGAAATCGAAGCGAAAAGTTATAACAATATTTAGAATACTTTTTAAAGTAGAAGAAGATAATAGAAATCAGATTCTGAATATAGAATGAATTGAAATTCTAAACTTGAAATAACACCTAATGCTTTTCTAGAAATACAGTTTTTCATAGTTATTAGAAAAATATATTCACATCCATAAACGAAATTTAACTTTTACTTAATAAAATATTTTACGCTTGAGTTAATTTTTTCAGAGATTTTTAAACCACGTTAATGATGGAGTGGGATTTTTCTTCGTTAGGAAATTTCGATGGTAGCCTCATTTAAGAGCTAACCAGCGTAGTAAAAGGATCTCTAATTGCTCTGGCATTTTAATGATATTTTAACTCTAATTAG
>BGPR01006146.1:21207-42674 GCA_013235015.1 Araneus ventricosus | reverse complement strand
CCAGATAGCACGTAAGTTTGCAGCAAGTTTGATTTTGACTTGTCATGGCAAAATTTGACGCGTCAAACTTGAATCGAACTTGTAGCAAGTTCGATGTGACAAATAGCGCCACCTCCTTGCAAATCAAACTTGCCGCAATTTTGCAAAACAAGCTTCCTGCAAAGATAGCACAATAAAGAGATAATTATCTTTGTCTCTGTTTTAAAAAACATCCGATTTTTAATAGCATCTCCTAGACCGTAATTCTTTTTTATTAAATCAATAAATCAATGATAATTTGTGAAAAAAATAACTTTTTTATAAAAAAATTTTTTGAAACATTGTCCATCTTTTTACAAAATATATCACTCTCACTTTAAAGAAAACTATATCGCCTTTTTCTTAATGTTGAAATTTTAACGATTATAAACAAAATTAAATCTAAAAAACAGTCAGTGTTTGTTGAACAATAATAACTAGACATTTTGTCCCATTTTAAAGTAATTACTTTTGAACTCTAATTTCATAATTTATTCTAGTAGCAAAACGTAGTTATTAGCGAAAATCGCTCTCTCTTTGACTTCAAATCATATTCTCAACTCAAAAAATTAATGAAATCCAGAAAATAGTTAAAAATAAATCGTATACAAATCGAATCGAACGATGTATTAGCGAAATCTATCTTCTCCTCTCGGAGTTCAACTGGCTCAATGGTTAGCGTCTCCGCTTCGGAATCGGGAGGTCGCGAGTTCTATCCCGGGTTGTGTTTCGTACTCTCTTTTTGCTATAATTTGCAATAAGTTTGCACGGCAAGCTTGCTGCAAGCTCGTTTCATGGTGACTTCGGAGCTTTCGTTAATTTGCTGCAAGCTTACTGCAAGCTTGCACTCTTGTCATGACAAATTTGTGGCAAACTTCCACTCTTGTCATGACAAATTTGTGGCAAGCTTGCTGCAAACTAAAATTGCTATCTGGGCACTTGTATGGAATCGAATTTTAATTAAAATTGATTGGCTGACAGATAACCAAGTTCTGAAAATTTAAAAATATTGTAACACAGAACACACATCGATATTAAGTAGTAAATAAAAAAATCAATCTCTTGTAAAAAACATAATTCCACATACCATTGTTTAGGGGGGTTTTCTGAAGTTTTATTTTGTTAGTGAGATATGACGTTTATCGAATGGCAAGACTGTTCAATAAACTTCAATTTCTTCCGTCAACTTCTTCAATTGTCAATTTTCGTCCTTATTCTTTTATTTTGTCCAATTCTCATCGATAGGGGGACTCGTGACAAAAAGATAAAGTATAAATTCGCTAAACTAAATCAGTTGAGACTGAATAATGTGCGTTTCGCCTGAAATAAGGAATATGTCTCGAGTTAAGGTATCCGCATACGTTCGAAAACCCATTTTTGACCGAAAATCATAATTTTTTTTAATGTCTTATCTGATAGCCTATTGTTTTCAGTTTTAAAAACAGTTTTTATTTTACATCTATGATGATCAGAAGTGAAATTAAGAGACATTTTAGTAGAACTTGACAGTTGAAAATGGAGTGGTAAATAATACGATAAAGAAGCATTTTTCGTTGTTTTTACTTAAGATATTTAAATTTTATTGCTTATTTTTGTTTTATACTATTTTACATATACCAGGTATTATTTTGAAAGATTTTAAGTGTGAATTTCTTCGTTTTCTATGACATTGTTGCAAATTTAGGTAATTTTGAATCATTGCAGTATCTTGATTCTCCGTTAATGATGTAATTTTTGATAATAAACGTAGGAAAAGTACATAAATTGTACTTATGATCAATATCAATCACTAAAAGTATCTCTGGATCAACTAATAGGCATTATAAAGTTATTTGACTGAAAAACAATATTCAAATCTATCGATGACGGCTGAATGATAGAAAACGATAAAGACACATAAGGCTCAAGAAAACGACTAAAAAAATTTCCAATCAGAAAATTTTTAAAAATGTTCTAAGCTGGAAAAAACTAAGGACTAGCCTACAAAACTGGGGAGTATTGAAGAAAAATTCTTTTTTCTTCTCATTGTAAATTAAAAACATAAACTTTAAACTCATTTTTCTCGAAATGTGATTTTTTGCAAAATTTTCATTTTTCAAACAGGATAACTAAAATTCAACTTAAAATATCCGTCTCAAATTTGGCATACATATTATTTATTATATTGTCTAGGTAATGAACCAAAATATAAGTGAAATAATACTACATTAAAAAGTTATGTATCTTTTAAGGTTTGAAAAAAGGCCAAAATTCTTTAAAAATTCATGATTTCACACTAAAACTCTTGTAATTTACATGTTTTTAGATACATTGCAAAACTTTTACTTCAGGACCTAGCCAATAGTTGAAGGATTATATATGCTAAAGGATTTATCATTTTGATCATTTCTTTTTGAACGAGGGTGTTTGAAAAAAGGTCAAATTTAGTGCAAAAAAATCTAAGTTTTTTTCAAATTTTGAAAAATATATTTAATTCATTTAAATTTTTTCTATGATTTATTAAGTTTTAACATAAATGCCACATAAAAATACAAAAGTATTGCTTCAAATATCATTATTTAAAAAAAAGGCCTCCGAACGTAGTCGGATACCTTAAGTGAAATAATGTACTTTGGTTTCGGCAATTTACGGATTAAGGGTGCCTATACAGAGGTAAAAAAATTCTGGTCGGTTGCATGTGACTAAAATAAATTTCAATAAATTTACTCAGTGGTCGCTTGTGGTTGAAGAAAATCAGCTCACTTAGACAATCGGAAGATATGAATCCCTTAACCGCGACGTCTAGAAAAAGCGACTGCTTTTAAAAAAAATCCTGTAGGTTGCAACTGGTTCGAGCTCTGTGCTGTATACTGGAGGATACTGCGAAGAGAGAGGGAGGAGTTTGGATTCCGAATCGATATATATGATTCGGTTTCCTTACTAAGAGCATCTATGAATTCGCAGTATTAACAATTTTACAATGCTAGATTCGTTCCGAAGTCGTTCTCTTTTGGAAATTACAAGTACCTTGAAGTTTTATTTATCAAGATAATTCACTTCACTAAAAATATCAATTAATTACGCGAAAATAAGGAAGTGTGAATTCTTTATTAATTACGTGAAAATAAGGGAGTGTGAATTCTTCATTAATTACGTGAAAATAAGGGAGTGTGAATTCTTTATCGATATGCTTGATAAAACTCTTCCTGAATTCATTCCACGATGGAATTCCAGTATTGCCACTATTGAAAGCGTTTTTAATGGCTGCAGGAGGGTTGCTTTATTAGATACAGACTTGATTAAATTTTCTGGTTAAAATCGATGAGTGTGAATCATTCTTCCCATTGAGCATAATTGCTTTTAAGAACAAGAAGGACAAATCTTTTGCACAAGACATTATATAAAAAGCAGAAGTGTGATTTTCGATTTTTGAATAATGCGAAAAAATGGATAAAAATATGGTTCCCGCAGAAAAGCTTATGAAATTCGTTTTTAAATTAAAATAAAATTAGGGAATCCTTGAATGGTAAGTTGTGCAAGATATTGTCATGAAAATCGTCCGGCGGATTAAAGCAGTCCAAGAAGCTGGATAAGTTATTGTCACGAAAATCGTCGGGTGGGTGAAAGCAATCCAAGAAGATGGATAAGGTATTGTCACGAAAATCGTCGGGTGGGTGAAAGCAGTCCAAGAAGCTGGATAAGATATTGTCACGAAAATCGTCCGGTGGGTGAAAGCAGTCCAGCAAACTGGATAAGATATTGTCATGAAAATCGTCCGGTGGGTGAAAGCAGTCCAACAAGCTGGATAATTGAAAAAATGAAGCTTTATTTAACGAATATTCCAGAAAACTCGAATGTCAGGAAACACGAAGAGAAGCACTGGCACAAATTGGAGACACAAGCAGACAGGAAATCACTAAAAATAACAGTAACAGAAATTTCAATAGTGTTTTGTGTCTAACAGCTGACCAACTCGCACTGAAAACCAAAATTCCAAAGAGATGATTATTGACTCCTTGATCGGTCGGTGTTTATTCCTTTTCCGATAGGATGTGACCTTACATAGAAATCTCTCGAAAATACTCCATAACTAAGTTTCTAGTTCCTATAGAGCAATAATTCTAGTATTTTTGAGACCCTTTGTTTTGTCACCAAAGTCGTCAAATTTGTCTCAAGTCACCAAAATGGTCGCCAAGGTCGGAGATCACTGGCTTGGCGTCCCCCGATAGCTAGTAAGAACCTTTGTAAATCCCACTTTTCTACCATAGTGCTAATATGGCAGGGAAGCGATATTTCAGTTTTGTATAACCTCTCTTCTTTTAACTCATCAATATCTTTTCAGCTTTAGAATATAAGAAAGATTTATTTTCTTAGTTTCAGTTTCTTACATGCTTACGAATACATACTGAAATAGTTAACTCTGTTTAATTCGAAAACAAACAAGGCAATGGTTTTACATTACAATGGCCTTCTACAATATGCGACATCTTTTACTATAGTTCTATTTAATGTTTAACGTAATCAATATCGATATTTCCTGCGTCTCATAGGTCTCTTTATGACATAAAGCTTGTCTTCTTTTACACAAAACAGGCCTTGTGGAGCTGTACATAGAAAAAACATCTTTTTATTCATATTTGAATTGTTTTCTAAATGAATGTCAGCACTAGTTTGTGATTACACAGTTTCGTCTGCTTTATGTTTGACACCACATTAATATCATTCATTGCAAGTTGTTTGTTTTATGTCTGACTTTATATCCAACTAAAAAAATTGAAAAATTCGGATGCGATTCTTTATCAGAGAAATCAATTTCCTCTTCATTCTGATAAAAGAATGAAAGCTTTTTCCTGCTTTGTGTTCCAAAAATACATTATGGAAGTTAGATTTTCTTTCAAATAAAATCCGACCTTATGAAACAAATTACCATACGCTTCACTTCAACTTAATATTTCAGAAAGATTCTCCTGAAACAAACAAACAAAAAAATGAACCTTTCCTCTTGTTCTTTAAATGCTACTTCCGAAGATATATTTTTAGCGCCTAACAGAAAAAAAAACAACTCTGCCCTCGCAGATAAATTCGCTTCGTTATATTAAATGGAAGTGACAGAAAGCGGAAAATTTTGAATCCTTTAAACGGATGAAAAGTTTTGTATGCACATTTCGCTAAACACGGTTTTTTAAAGTTCTTCTATCATCTGAACATTAAAAAACGCAAATGCGTTTACTGTTTTCTGGGTAAATAACTTTCAAAGTTTGCTTTCATTTCAAAAGTTACCAGTTGAGTCTAGAAATAGTTTTATAAACTTCTCGGCGTTTCAATGTATTCATAAACTAAAAAAACAACTGGCTCTTTGTAAATTTGTCGTTCATAAATAAGAATTTTATCGTAGGTGATTCAAAGTAGCTTGAATAATAGAATTATTGTTCATGAAACAGTGCTTTTTAGATTTAATAGATGTAACCTACGTATTTTAAGTTCCTTTTCATCCTCAAAAGTTTTAGTCAAACCTTGAAATATGCATATATCAGCAGATGATTTGCAATTTGAAAAAGCAATGATTCTCTAATACTTCTCATTTTACTTCCTCGTAAAGAAAGTGTACAATATACGCAGAGGAATTATCGTAACAATCTAGCATTTGACCTCGACATTAGGATGAATTTCCCCGTTTCCGTCTGAACAAAAACATTTTTGGAAATATGCCTGTTTGAAAATGCGGTCGCTCAAAAATGTTTTAAATCAAAAATCATTTCAGATCACAGTAATTCGAACATCTTACATTCAAGTTATGCTTTAAAATCTGAATTTTTTCACACTTTACTTCCTCGTAAAGAAAGTATACAATATACACAGATAAATTATTGCAACCATCTAACATTTGACCTCGACATTCGGGTGAATTTTCCCGTTTCCGTCTGAACAAAAACATTTTTGGAATTATGCCTGTTTGAAAATGCGGTCGCTCAAAAATGTTTTAAATCAAAAATCATTTCAGATCACAGTAATTCGAACATCTTACATTCAAGTTATGCTTTAAAAACTGAATTTTTTTTTTCACACTTTACTTTCTCGTAAAGAAAGTATACAGTATACACATAGAAATTATTGTAACTCTCTAACATTTGACGGGCCGCGGTGGCCTAGTGGTACGGTCTCGGCCGGAGGGCTCCAGGTTCGAGACACGATTCCACTGAAGATCCGCCGTGTATGGGGCCTGTTGCACGTTAAATCATACGTAGTGGTCAAACGTCCTCCCGTTGGTGCGGCGTGGAAGTTTGGAGACGGGGGTGCCAGCTCAGGTGTCGTCCTCGTCATCTGACCGAGGTTCAAAATTACGAGGTCCGTCCCAAAATAGCCCTCGTGTTGCTTCAAAACGGGACGCTAATATAACTAAACTAAACTAAACTCTAACATTTGACCTCGACATTTGGATCAATTTCCCCATTTCCGCCTGAACAAAACCATTCTTAGAATTATGCATAGTAATTCGAAGATTTTACATTAAAGTTATGTTTTAAAAACTGAAAAAATTAAAAAAAAATCTTTTAGGGTGTAATATGCTCTTGGTGTGTTTCGATAGCCAGCTCGTCATTTATTTGAAACATTAAGCTAGTATTTGTCAACACATTGCAAAATAACGAAAAATATAATGATTATTTTTTCTATCAGACTACCGCACGTACATGCAGTTTACAGAGACGTTTTCATATCATTATAAAATCCTTTTAAGAGTAGTGATCACAAATAATTTGGTAATATATGTTTTAAAGCAAGCCTTTAATGAAAACAAATCCGACATTCAGTTATTTAATTTGTGTTTTTCGTTAATAAGATGCTTATTTCAATGATATTCCATTTCGACATTAATTCCTATTAACGAAGTCATTAATTTACAAATTAAACTCAATTAAGCAACAGGAATAAATAGCTCTCTATGCATTAGAGTTGCTATAGTCTACATACCTAAAATACCGGAAACGTATTTCTGAGAGCACATTCATCGTTAAACACTGATTATGCCCTGTCCGTAACACGCAGAATTCAGGGAGCGAACTTCTGAGGAAAATAATGAGATGATGCGAATTTCTGACAGCGCTAAGACATTAAGCTGTTAATTCTTAAGCAAGTTGCCAACGGGAAGAATGAAGAAAAAACCTCTAATGAAACGAAAGTCGTTTTCTTACAAATAATTCTTGTTCTATGCGAGAGTAATTATGTCATTACTTTGGATAGGCCGTTCCTGTTTCTTACCACAGAAACAAAAATTAGAAATTTTTTGGTGTTGTTTTTCACAAAGTGTGGAGAATTTTTTATTCTAATATTAATGGTTTTCTTTTCCTCTAGGGTTTTGCCAAGCGACACGAGAGAGTGCAAATAACTATTTGATGATGAAAAACTTTTATCGTTGCCCTTTTAAGAAGCCACATATCTTTCCACTTCTTGGGCAAAACTCGAACCTCTTCGATAGCATAAATGTGATATTTTTCTGTCCAAAACAACATATTGTATTTAAAAGTGAACTTATCAAATATAATATAAATAATTGTTTTTAACAGTTTTAGTTTTCATCTTACTGAATACGACAAATGTGATAAAAGTCATGTTTATTTATTTGTAATTTTCCGCACTCATAGTTTGCTACAAAGTTTTTATTAAATAGGTTTAAGTAATAAAGAAATAGTAAGAGCTGCGAGTTGAATTCTAATGAACGCTCATTCTTTCATTGTTCAAAATGCATATAAAAATAACTTCAGTTCCGAAATATAATTTAAAAAGTATTTCGAAATAAAAAGGATGCATAATTTTTTTAAAAAAATAATTATTTTACTGAATGTAAGTTTCTTCTTTTCTGTTGCATGCATGCAGTTAGAAACAAAACATATAAAAAGAGTCTCAACAATTATCTAAAACTTAAATTCCTCTTTTTTATGCATTAAAATTTTTATTAACAGAACTTCAGTATTTATTTTAAAATCTGTATGTATGTAATAATAGTTGGAGTGTGTAAATTTTCGAAGAAGTTGGCTGTCATTTCGAAAACACCAAACAGCATTTTATTGTAGTTTCGAAATAATTATTTTGAGTCGATGAAGACATAAATGATTAGATCAATATTTTAGAAGATATTTTAGATAGAGGCATTCCAGGACCATTTTGAGAATGTTGCGCGAGAAGTTTCCACGTATCATCGATGAACGCCAAACCGTGGAAAGAGAACGCTAAATTAGCAGGTGTTTTTTTTTAAACTTCGAAATGTAGAATACCCAAAATTAAGAATGTAATTTGATAAGGAACTGCTGACTTGGTGTTTGAAGATGTTCGCCAAGCGGATAGAATTTTGAAAATCGGATATTTAACCCTTTGAACGGAAAAAATATTTCAGCTGAATGCTTTGAAAACGGCCTCTCTGTAACGAAATGGTGAACACAAATGTTGCGGAGCCGGTTTTCGGGTAATAAACAGAGAGCAACTTTCTACGCCGGAGCCGGTTTAAGAATAATAATCGAAAAACGACTTTCTACGACGAAGCCGGTTTTAGAATAGTCATCAGAGAGCGACTTTCTACGTTTCAGCCGGTTGAAGGGTTAATTGAATATTTTGAAAGGGGAGGAAAATAAGTATTTATTTTATCTATATTATTAATAGATTATAATTATAATTATATATTAAAACCCTTACTAACCTTTAACAGATTTCTTTAGATGTAATTAAATAAAAATAAAATAATAAGTCGCATCTGTGTCAAAAATTGTAATTAAAGACTGTGATATTTAAATTCTTTTAATTTATTTTATTCTTCGGGAATTATTGCAAATAGGATTCTACGGGTAATCGGTAAATGGGATGGGATGGATTAATGTAGTTGGGATTATTTAAACGTAATTAAATAAAAATAAAATAATAAGTCGCATCCATTGCTTACACCATCTTATAAATGTTGGAAATTCAAATGAAATTGTTCAGTCACTGAATGAAACGCACCTCATTGGTTAATTTTCATGACGTAGCCGAAGTTACGGCACTAGTCGAAGTTGATTGGTTGTTACAATCTATATATTTTGTTCATTTGTGTTTTTAAAACAAGCAGTCGAATGGATGACTGTCAGTGAGTGTGTCAGCTGCAAGACAGCAGCATGTTTCTTTTTAAATAAACTGGATTAAAGCTATTTTGTATTTTAAACTGCCTGGTATCTGCGTTAACTCTGCAACATAACACTCACGACATGCCAACAATAAACAATAAAAACTGTATATGATATAGTACCTTTAAATTCTTTCAATTTATTTTATTACCTGGGAATTAATGAATACCTTGCATAAACGTGAACATTATTTTACAATTAAAGCAGTTTCAGATTAATTTAAATGATTTATATCGTCTGAGGTTGCTTATGAATGGAATGAAAATGTAAATAGTGCTCAAAAATACTGAGTTGAGGAGTTTTCACGCGAATGTAATCGTACTAATTACGTAGATACGGCCTCTGCTTGAAAGAATTTAGACGCTTGCGTATTTGAACTTTCCGACTATCATGTTCTCATTTTTTAGCTGCTGCATTTTGGGTATAAAATGAAATCTATGACAGTGCATTGAAAATAACTCGGAGAAGAATTCAACTTCCAAAGCAGCTTGCATTAATAATATATAGGAGTGGTTCATCTATGAAATTCAAATTCGTATTTAAATTAAATATAAACAAATTTTCGATAAGTCTAAACAGCTTATTAAGCAATCTAAAGAAGAATTAAAAATCATTTTTGCCATACGATGCGGCAATTTACTTTCAGACACTGAGAAGGATAGAATCAACATTTCTTGTTTCAGCATAATTTACAATATTATATCTTTCAGAAGATTCACTTTTAGCAGTCACTTCTCATAAGACAATCCAAAGAAACTAAATGAATATTCTCATTTCGATGTTTTTAAGAAAATTATGTGTTTCGCATTGGTTAAGAAGCAGAAGCTCTGAAAATATTTCTATTAAATAAATACAATTATGAAGCAAAAGTCGCACGTGTGTACGCTTCTTGTTTTAACTACACAACTACGCACAGCCATAGAATCTAGATTAATATATTTACTAGTAGTTCTGTGAACAGTAGACCTCACTCTCCCCAAATAAAAAAAATCTAAGATTTTCTCTTCATCGCATTTTTTAGAAGCTTAACAAATGTTATGCGTGAAGACAGCATTGTTTTTGGAGACACCGGACATCATAGTTTGACTCTACAGGAGATACACTGATTTACAAAAGTTTAACTCAATTCTTATGGTGCGACAAATTGGAGGTTAGTACGGATAAAATGGTTCGCAATCTGCTGAATTAGCAAAATATCTCTAGCTCTTTTACTTCGCATATCTGTAAGCGGCATGTCGAAATATTTTGAAAATGATGGCACCAAAAATTCAATCCTTAAATAAGTGTTATGTTGTTTACTAATTGGAGTTTTGTGTTGCTTGTCTACGAGTCCTTCACTGACAGATAAGCGAGCTAAATGAAATTAATATTAGAATGAAATAGTTAGCGAATATATGAAATTGCGAAGTTTGAGCAGATGTGTTTGCAGAGGCCGGCAATAACAGCCATTCAAACATGAGATAAAGGTTCTAATCAATAATCCCCCACAATACAATACCAAACATTCACTGAAAGTTTCCGAGTAGCACCTTGTATTTTTTCATTATTCCGAATTCGTCTTACTCTACGCCCTCTATAATTTTATAAGCGACAGTGACAAGTATTGTATATTTGTGCGTGCACCTATATACTCGAAATAATTGCCCAGATAGCAATTTTAGTTTGCATCAAACTTGACACGACAAGAGCGCAAGCGTGAAGCAGAAGCGACGAGGCCAACACGCAACGAGCCTCGGAATAGACCTCGCGACCTACCGCTTCCAAAGCGGACGTTTTAACCACTCGGCCAGATAAACTCTGAGAGGAGAAGATAGATTTCGCTAATACATCACTCATACGATTTATTTTAAACTCTTTTCTTGATTTCATTAATTTTTTAAATTTTGTGTTGAGAACATGATTTGAAATCAAAGAGAGAGCGAATTTCGCTAATAACTACGTTTTGCTAGTAGAATAAATTATGAAATTAGGTTTACAAAAGTAATTACTTTTAAAATGGGACAAAATGTAAGTTATTATTTTTCAACAAACGTTGACTGTTTTTTAGGCTTAATTTTGTTTATAAACTTTAAAATTTCAACATTAAGAAAAAAGCGATATAGTTTTCTTTAAAGTGCGAGTTCTATATTTAGTAAAAAGATGGAAAATGTTTCAATTTTTTTTAATAAAAAAGTTAGTTTTTTCACAAATTATCATTGATTTATTGAATTAATAAAAAGAAGGACGGTCTAGGAGATGCTATTAAAAATCGGATGTTTTTCAAAATATAATTATCTCTTTGTGCTATCATCTTTGCATCAAGCTTGTTTTGCAAACTTGCAGCAAGCTTGCATTGCAAGGAGGGGTGGCGATTCTGCATTGTTAGTTTGCCACAAGTTCGCTTCAAGCTTGACGCGTCAAATTTGCCATGACAAGGTCATATCAAGTCAAAATCAAACTTGCTGCAAACTTACGTGCTATCTGTGTGGCAAAACCAAATAAAAAGTCCTCCGGCCCAATCACTGGACTGATTTCGGTGATTTTCATTTTATATGAAAGCTCACGAGCCTTAGGTACGACATCAGTGGTCATCTGCACTACACCTTCCTCCGTTTCAAAGAGATATCACAAAATAAAATTTTGGCACAATCTGCCAGCCTCGACAAATGAACAAATTTCATCTATTTATTTCGCCACTTTGCAAATATATCTTAGAGCTATTTAGGGCGAATAGCTGGTCACCGAAAGCAGTCAGTACATATAAAGAAAAAGAGAGAGAGAGAGATCTTTTCTTTAAGCATGTCTCTCAGTGTAACTAATTTACTACCCCTTATTTAAATTTTTTAATACCGTTTAGTTTGAAAAATAGTATTTAAACATGTCTTGAGCAAATTCCAACATGATTATATTAGTATGCAATAAAACCCCCAAATTTATGTACAAAACTATATTGCGTTAATTTAAAAATTTATACTTGTTACAAATTACTGTGAATACTCTCATTTTCCTTCTAATAATTTCACAAATTTTATGACTTCTCTTGTAACTTAAAAACCACATTTATTTAAATTATATTTAAAAACCACATTAATAAATCACACAATGTAATTATACTTAAGAGTCACATTAACTTTTGTTGAAAAGTTGCCAGAACGATTCAGCTATAATTGCATGGCCGAAGTTAAACTTATTTATAGAAAAAAAAATTACTTGTGAAAAAAAATGTAAATGCTTTTTTAAAAAATGCTTGCCTTCTTTAAATATGGCGGCTTTTTTTTTGCTTTCAAATTCGGAAAAGTCAATTACTTACTCTTCATAATTTAGGATATCGTGTAAGGATTAGACGAAACAGAAAATTTGCCGTGACTTTCTAGACTAAATATATTTTTTTCGCATTTTAAGAATAGAATAATGGATTCTTTTTCATTAAACGTTTTAACAAAGTGCTAATTTTCTCCTTTTTTCAGTTTGTTAACCATGAGAATATAAAAAGATCTATTGTCTTTCTTAGACATAAGAGAATAAAGTTATTCTTTCGAAATTTAAGAAAAATTAACTACCTACATTAATGATTAAGTAAAGCAAACTGAACTTCCCTATTTAAAAATAGCCTCTGCTTTACACTCACAAAGAAAATTGCGGCGAGAAATTCTCATTTGAATAATATTATCTAAGACATACAAATTAATCACAACTGTTTTAAAAATCTCTTTAAATTTATTTTCAAATCATCAAATGAGCATAAGACTATTTCCTTTCCTATAGATTTCAGAATAATAAGGAAAGAAATTATCATTTCACAACAATTTTCAATATCAATTTTTAAGTTAGTAGATTTATTAATTATTAGACATCATTTGCTCTATAATTATTTCCTAAGCTCTTAATACAAAATCAGGATATTTTAATGATCTAGTTTTGAAAGAAAAAAGGAGATTTTGTATATGTTTGAAATCAATACATCATTAAATTCTAGACGTTCGCAATAAAAAAGTACTATTTGGTGAGCCAAATTCTTCACATGGAACTGTGGAAAATATGAACACAGTTATTTTCTTATTTATCTATAATTAATATTTCGGTAAAATTCTTATCTTTTTTCTCTTTCGTACTTTTTAATAAGCTATTAAATATTCGTGAGATTAACAAAAATATTGAAATACTTTCTGACGACAAAATATTTTTCCACGTCTTTTGTATATCAAAGGTCAATCTGGTATTTCTCAATAATGAATTTAGAAGTTATTTAATTTTGAGAAGCAAAGGTTTGATTATAGAATTGAATTTATACTTTTAAGTATAAATGATAGTTACTTGAAACTGAATAATTTTCAACAAACCCCTATTCCTGCATCCTGCATATACAGGGTGTCCAACAAAGGACTCCCTCATTTTAAAATTAAATAACTAGGCAACGGAGATCGATAGAAGAACGAAACCAGTGATATGCTTAGTCTGAAAGCCGTAAAAATCTGATACAAAAGTTTCAAAATTAGTTATAAATGTTGCCGACAGGTGGCGCTGTACGTTGCAATCACAGTTCAGATTTCGAGAAGAAAGCTATAAACTGTCATTTGCAAGTAATCGTTGCAATCACATCACAATCGATTCAAATTAGGCATTTTTCGTGCTTGCCAAGGACAGTTTATAGATTTCTTATCGGATTCTGAATAGCTATTACAACCTGCAGCGCCACCTGTCGGCAACATTTATAACTAATTTTGAAACTTTTGTATCAGATTTTTACGGCTTTCAGACTAAGCATATCACTGGTTTCGTTCTTCTATCGATCTCCGTTGCCGAGTTATTTAATTTTAAAATGAGGGAGTCCTTTGTTGGACACCCTGTATATTTGCCTCAACAACAGTAAGAAAAATCAAACTCGTGCATGCGCAGACACGCAAAAAGGAAGAATACTTTCGTATTAACCCTTTCCGGGGCAGTGGCCACAAAACAGGACACCAACTTAAAAATTTTCTTAAAAAATCCCAATCCACTTTGAAACCCGGAAAGAGCATGAAAAGGCAGTTAATAGTACTCCTTTTAGAACTTAGATGGCAGCACTATGAAATTTGGCTTTCGAATCGGAAATATTAGAATGTAAAAATGCGAATATTCCTTGACTCAGAGATAGGAAATTTTTTGAGTTCTTGGCGTTTACAATTTCAGCAAATTCACTCGACAATTTCCCCCCAATATTTTTGAAGTTTTAATTTTTTATTTTCTTTAGGATTGAACAATATTTTTTGAGCGTATCAAGGTGCCTGTGTCTAAAGGGGTCCTCATATGAGAGGGTGTCCCTAAAGGTGTATGACCCCCCTCGGAATGACGCAAGTTAAATTTTTTTTGTACATTCTATGTCTTGATAATAAACTAAACCCATTCATTGTGTTTTTCATCATATTTCAAAAAATTAATGCCGTGCACCGGAAAGGATAAAACAGAGTTTTTGCTACATTTACCTTTCACAAAATTAGAACAACTGCGATGGAATTAAAAATGCATCTAGAAACAGGAAGAAGAATAATATATTGTTACAAAATCGCCTTGTGGGTGTACGTGAATGCAATCCAAATGCAATCCCTTAGTCGCCAAGGTCGCCAAATTTATAGCCAAGTCGCCAAGATTAGCATCTCGGGGAAACGACTTTATAGCTTTGTAAACAATATGTTTGATTTTTTAGTAATCGCAATACAGTTATATCTTTGACAGTTTATTTATGCTGTAGAAAATGTATTAAATAATTTTTGCCATTCAAACTGCATTGATAAGGCAACTAGTTTAAAATTGATGACGCGACCGGAATGCTTTAAGTTTCATCTCGCCTTTTGTTTGATTTTTCGAGCTAGTTGACACATCTATAACAGATTGTATGCAAACACAAATCAAATAAGATTGTCCCTGAAACGAAACCCAGGTTATAAGCTGATTAAAGAAAACCATTGCAAAACATATTCTAGATTAAAAGACGAGCAAAGAAAACCTGAATACGCCATGCGGAACACTTTCGATAACATTTTCCGCTAATTTACAATATTCAAAAATTAAATATAATCAGAAAAGCATTAATTTATAAAACACAGGTTATAAAAATTAATATGTTTAGGAAAAAAATTAATAAAAACATTCTTTTTAAATGCACTTTTAGGTTAATCTTAAGTTTAGGGTACGCAGCCGTTTCCCTCCACTTTGGATCGTCAATTCATTGTCGCTAAGAGGAAGACGGTTTAGCGATGTGAGAACATTTGTTTTGGGTGCGCGACCATGTATATATTCGTGTCTTATGCGCACAGAGATCATTATATTGGTGTCTTGCGCATCGGCGCCTCGTTTTAATTGGTCTGTTCTGTGCTATCTTCGATTATTATTATTATTTTAATTGGTCGATTTAATCGAATTTGAATAATACTTCGTTTGGAATTGTGCGGTTTGATTTTTGACACTTTTGATCGTGGATTTGTTTCGACTGACGTGCACATTGCTTCTGTTTGTGACATTTTTGAATTTGTTTAGCTGGCGTGCTTTTCGCTACTAATGACATTTTGACGAAGGAACGTTTGGAGGGAGAACCTACATTGGAAAGTTTAAAAAACGTAGATTCCCTACATTCAATGAAAAAGCGAAGCTACTACGTTCTCGATTTGCTGACAGCGAAGCCGCTGATGTTTTTTTATGTTTAAAAAAATTGCCCGGAACCCACTTGAGATGCCATAGGCATCGCGAGCGGAATTTCTCCTTTTCAGATGCCGCAGGCATCGCGTGCACAAGACACCAATAAAAAGCTTACTGCGCACCCAAAACAAATATTCTCACATCGCCAAACCGTCTTGCTCTTGGCGACACAAAAATGGCGATCCAAAGTGGGGAGGAACGGCTTTGTACCCTAAATTTAAGTTTTACCCACTTTTAGTAATATACTAAAAAGTAGATTTATACTTCTTATTCTTTAGTTTTTAATTCCTTTTTATAAATATATTGGAATTGTGAAATCCATTTTTCTCGAATTCACTAACAGCTGGTGCCACTTGTATGGAAATTAAATTTAATACAAGCGGATTAATCGATTAATTGATCATTGAGTTCCGGAAATATTAAAATAGTGTATTGTCATTCACAACACACAAGAGTAGGAAATTTCAAAACTCTAACACATCAGGAAGTGGGTGAAAAATCGATTACAAAACTGCATCTGTTCAAACATGAAACAGTCAAGTAAAATAAAAGTGTCAAAAATAAGCTGGATTGAATTTCAAAGTTTCCAATACGCCGAAATGAGTTATACTTTTGAAAAAGCTAAATTCCTTTTCTACTAAGCAAAACGGAAATGCCCAAGATAGCTTAATTCAAAGAAAAAAATAGAAACCGAAGCAGAATTTGATAGAGGAGTGAAAAAAATGGTTGGGTGAATTTTACTCCAAAAATCGATCTAAAAACTTAGATATAAGGAAATTTTAATAATCAAATGCACTATTTCCCAAGTAGCACATAATATTGTCTAATATCACAAATTTGCAAAAGTAATATTATACGATATTTTTCCCAATATGGAAACAGTGTAAATCTTAACACTTTTTCAATATTGTACAATGTTTTTTCAATAATATTGGATAATGTCATATAATACTGTATAATATTATACAATATTTAATAATATTATACTATACCAAATAATATTATATAATATTGCATAATATAGCAAGATGCTGATACAATTGGTTTCCTACTCAGAAACAGTGTAGATAGAGGAACACTTAAGGCAACACAATTTCATTGAGAAACGTATCAGTATTATGGCATAGAAATTTTGAGACTACGAAGTCCCATAATTTGTTTATTTCCCAATGTGCAGGTATTGAATAACTGTTTAACTTGCGAGCACCTTTGGTGCACATTTATGTTTATTTCTTTAAATGAAAACTATAAACTAATTAGACTGTCAACGTGTCTTACAAGACGAGTGCGTGAGAACGAACATCAACAGAGCGATCAAAGTAAGCATATACAAAAATAACTTCTGCAAGTACAAAAACAGCTTGCACAAAATATCCAATTACTTTAATCTCCCGCTTTTAAAACTTAGAAACCACTTTAAGAAAAGTGTCGAGCAAACTCGAGGCGGAGCACTCTGGAGGTCGGGCGCAGAGCAATTTATCATCACCTTTTGTCAGACAACACATTGTCAGGAGGCCCGCTGAAATATTGCTTCGCTGTAAATCTATCCACATTAAACCCGTAACTAATATCATATTCTATAATTGAATGCCTCCGCTGCTTGGATGACGGATCAGAATAATTTTCGAGGCTTTTCCTTTCACTGATTGATTCTTGAAAAATGCGCCACCTGGTGCCCGACGTAGGAACCCTCCGCTTCATTTGAAATTCACGCCTGGGTGCTCCCTACAGTTGCCAACCCTTTCTTCCAACTGGCTACATTTATTTTTGCGGGGTTTCCGGAAAGTAATGGATAAATTAGGTCATGCGTTAACAGTTCCGGGCAGCATTCAGCCGGATTCCACTAAGTACACAAGAAAGTTGCATGTCGACTGGCTTTTCAAGTTGCACTGTTGTTGCTGCCTGTACTGAATCGGAATGGATCGCTGCCTCGGGTTTTTTTCCTCCTTAGCAATGGAGAAATATAAAAACTTGTTAAAAGAATTCTTTAAATCTTGCTGTCTACACTAACGGCATCAGTTCATGCATATAGAAAAAAATGTTCATATTTTATAACTCGATTTTCTTAAAAAAATACCAGGTGTTTTAATACTTTTCTGCAAATAATAAAGCATGTGTTTCTTAGATTTTCAAAATTTTTATAATGAAATGAAAAAAATCAGAAGAAAGAAAGAGAGTATAGCATTTAGCTCAGAGTAAAAGTGGATCAAGTCCATGTTTTGTCCATTTTGCACTAACTCTGCCATGGTAGCGTAGAAATGTTATATTTTTTTGTGTAATAATGATTCAAGTCCTTAGTTCAATTTGTGTCCACCAGGCAGAACGCCGCCCCTTTCCCCGTACCTATGCCATAACGGCAACTCTACCGATTGGATGGCTGTCCACCAGGCAGCGAGAACAATTACAAGTCTGCTATTATTTTAAAGGCAGCTAGTCGCCTTTGAGGTCTGTTTTCTCGGAAATGAATGTTATGGACATGGACCCCTTTAATTCTGAATTCGCCTTGCTTCAAAGTAGTCCATAAAGACTAAAAAGTGGGAAATGATTGAAGCAACAGTTTTACTTACTGTCATATTACCCAAAAATATGAACTAGGTTGTACGCAGAAATATTATTTTAACGTAGGACTACGTTCCTCTCATTGGGGTCCCAGGAAAGAATGTGATTCACACGCCAAAACGCCACAAAAAACGTTGTATGGGAGATACTCTATATCTCGGTAACTACATATGCTGAAAACATAACTAATGTCTTATTTTAGAGATGAAGGGTAACAGTAGAAGTCACAAAAAATGAAAATCGGAATTGTAGTTCAGCGACTACTGAGTCTCAAAGTTGGGCAAAAATACGCATAAATTGGCGACCCGATCCTCTATATCTCTGTATCTACATATGCTAAAAACATAACTAATGTCTTATTTTAGAGATAAAGGGTAACAACAGAAGTTACCAAAAAAATATGAAAATCGGAAAAGAGTCAGGCGAGTAAAGTAGTCCTACGCCCTTAACATCAGCGGCTGTTTGAAAAAGGCAGCCTCCCGTCATATTTTTTTACAATGTTTCCACACAAACGCGTCTTCATAAATTTCACAGCGATTGAACTTCAAACCAATTTAATAGCCCACACTGCCATCTGTTTTTGAGGAAATGTACTAAAACTGCACATACCGATGTGATGAAACGTCGGTTTAAAATATATTTGGGGGGATTTGTTTTGGATTTTGTGAACAATGAAATGATTTGTAACCGATCTATCATACAATGCGAGAAAGGCTTAAGCTCGTGAATCGCATACGAAACACATCGCTGAATTTAATTTATAACTAGTCAATAGTCTGGGAAAGCAATTTAAACCAATTTAACATTCCAATTAAAAGGAAAGTTTACAATTATTTCAGCTGGCATATGTAAAAGAACCGAATAAAAGCGTTTACACACACATGCCAACAAAGTTACATATTTAAAGTTTCTTTCTCTGTAATAATTTATCTTAAAAGTGCTTTCAGTATACGCACTAGAACTCTTTACTAAATGTTCAATCAATGTGTCATTCACTAAAAGTGGCAAAGATTAAAAGGTTTTTTCATGTCTTTTGATAAATTGGCATTTCCATTAAGTTCCTTTTTTTGCATTATACTTATTCGCGCTCCTCCCAATTTTACGAAAATGATTTTTACATCACTTAAAATTAGTGTCTTTCCTAAAGATGGTCAGCATTTTTATTTGATGCCTGAACCACATCATTATCTGGATTCTCGTATTCCGTGGCTGAGTCATGATGACTATAATATTCTCATCAGAAACAATTCACCTTTAATAATATAATATTAATCTGAGGAATCATCAGCAAGCATTCACTTTATTCCTACCATTCCATCTTTATAAAACGAGATGTCTTGTACGGATTTACAAAACGACACATTTTAAAGCGAACATTATAAAGCGAGAAAGAAAAACACGGAGAGACACTCGAGATGCTTTGCACCCCAAAGAATTAGAAATGACTGAAAAGTGAAAGATATCAGTGGTAAATTACTTTTGGAAAGATGAATGTGACTTGGAGGGAATGCGGAAAGGGTGGGTGAAACAGGGGTGTTGGACACCCCAGGCGCTTGCTCCCAGCGCTGCACCAGTTTTATTTCGGAATCAGTGTGATAAGTCATAAACATTGACTCCTTAGATTGGCATGTTCAATAAATGTAAATATAAAAAAGGAAAATAGTAATGATAATATTAAATCATAAGTATGTTTAAATTTATTGCTGCTAATATCAGATCGTAACTTGCCAACAAGAATCTTTTTGGACGCGTACTTCGGTTTTGAAGAGGATCACCATGTTCAGTACATTCGCGAAATATGTTCCAACGTCTGCCATAATATAAAAACTCTGATCAAAATTTCAGCCAAAATTCAGTTTTAAAAGATATCTGTCTATAGACCAATATATGAAAACATCACAAAGTCGTCTTTTCCCCTATTGCGTGGCTTCCGTTTCAAAAATTATATCCGAACACAAATGGACAGGTTTGATCATATTTCGATTTCAGAAGCAAATTTTTATGCCATAATTATAGGATTATAGGATTTCGTTGCATTGAGATGTCAAATCAATTCCTAACAAAATCAGACACTGTCTTTTCTGCAGTGGTTTAGTTATATTAATTTGGCAATGCATTAAATTTCAAAATAATTAGTAAAAGGTTTCATTTTATGTTCTAATGTATTATTAATGTAAATTATGATTCACAAGTAAATAGTTTTCAAGAAATACCGATGGCAACAAAAATTCAAATATAAGAACTTTGATCGCATCATGATGATAGCGATGAATACTTTTTTTACTCGTAGACGCAGCCGATATCTCATTCCCAAAATAGTATCATGTTTGAACATGACAGTAAGAAGATATTTCTTTAAACTCTGCGCAAACTTGGAACTAGACTTAGTACTAGAGCTCAAGGTAAATGGGAAAGATGACAACATTTTTGATGAAAAAGTACAACAAAAATTAGCGACATATATTTATGCTAAAATGCCTAGTGATGCACAAGACTTTTGTAGCAGAAATAAACCTTCATTCATTCAGCTCTTTATTTCTTTTTCTAATATGCGCAGTTTAATATTACCTCTGCCTTTATGCGAACTGTGAAATATAGATGTCTGGATTCTCCGAACACGGTAAGCATTTTAAAATACAGTCGACGCTCGTTATAACGACCCTCTGCGTCCCACAGCAAAAGGTCTTTATAACGAGTGGTCGCTATAGTGGATATAATTAAAAAAATTTACACGTGCACGCTCAGCAGTTCTGTAAAATATAGGCGATTTTTAAAGAGATTCCAACTAAATACTCAACTTATTTTTTTATCATTGGTATTAAAAATAAAATTTTATCAATGAAAAATATATTTCTAAAACAGATTTTAAAGTAGAAAATAAAGGGTAGACTTACAAAACATTTATTTTCTAAAGAAAAATCAGAAATGGTTGCTTGTCTTTTCTACATATGTGATTTTTGCAAAACATAATTTTCCACTTCAGTTAAAGCTGATAAATAATGTTCTGTATTTTCTTGCTTTTCAAAAAAAAAACATTTTACAGTCTCAATAGCACTTGAAACAATTTATTCTATGCTATTCTAATTTCCGCTCTGTGGTGAGTGGTAATTC
>BGPR01006146.1:6268-21107 GCA_013235015.1 Araneus ventricosus | reverse complement strand
TAAAATTCTAGGCTATTCTAATTTCCGCGCTGTGGTGTGTGGTAATTCCCCCCCCCCCTGTCAAAGTTGAACTGCAACACTGAAGACTCTACATCTACGAAGCCTGGCAATACAATAATTAATGTCATTTCAAGTTACACGTTTAGAAACATGTTCTTTTGGGGAAAATATCGGGAAGAGTATCCGTTGAATTCGGACGTTGTATTGGGATTAGACGACATTGGGCGGTCGTCATATCGGAAGTAAAATAACATAGAGTGCATAGGGAAACACAGTTGGGATTTTATCACTGGTCGTTATAATGGAATGGTCTTTATAATGTGTGGTCGTTATAACGAGCGTCGACTGTATCATTGTCCAAACTCAAGCTTATTTTATTAAATAAGTGACTCTAATGCGGAAATGACGATAAAAGCTGTAAAAAATACAAAGAACAGAAAAATAAGAGACATATTTTAAGAAATGGGGTTAATTTCTATAAGCCACCTTTTAATACAACAATGTAAACTCAAAACCAGTTAGTATATTTCATATAAATTATTAAAGTTTCGCGAAAACGATCTTGTTATAAGAAAGGCATTTTTTTTAAATCACACATTCTTGTAGTAGAACTCCATCCCTGTAAAATCTTTCGTGAAAAACCATAATGCTCAGCCAATATGAAATTATACCTCTATGAAAGAAATTTCCATATGAAGCAATATCTTATGTACGACAGAATAGAAACATCGAACGAATAACAATTGCGGATGAATTACAACTTTTATATTCTTTTCTTTTGTATATAAAACTAAACGCAGTTTGTTTTCAAGCTTCTTTTCGCATAAATCACGTACTTTTCTCCGAAACAACCATATCCTATTTAAATGTGGAAGCCTGTAACCTTTCACGAGTTGTTGGTAAGCCAATAAAATATATTGAATATACGTGCGAAATGTTCAAATTCTGACTGAAATTTTATGAAACTTCTCTTTTATATTTTCCATACAAGTTTTCATTCTATGAAACCATTTTCGAAAATTGCTGTGCTATGTTTTAGGACATATTGATAATTTTCTGCTTGCTCCGGTAACACTGTCTAGCAATCATTATTCCAGTTTAATATTTTTCATTAGTTGACGTTATCTTCGAGTTCCAGCTTCTAAGCTCGTATAAAAGTACTAGAAATTTCAATTCACGTCAAAACCTCTTGAATTTTAAATTAGTTTAGCATAGCTATATTACTGTTCTGTTTTGTGGCATCATGAGGATTATTTTGGGACGGACCTCGTCATTTTGAATTGCTGGAAGATGACGAGGACGACACCTGAAATGGCACCTCCTCTCCAAGCTGCCGCACCGCACCAGCGGAGGATGTTTGACCCACAGCATCAGATTTGGCGTGCACCAGGCCCACATACACGGCGGGTCTTCAGTAGAATCGGGTTCCGAACCTGGAGCCTTCTGGCCCAGAAGCTGAGACCTAACCTCCGCCGCTCTCGAATTTCAGGATTGGGTGTCCCCAACCCTTCTCGTAATGCTGCATTTCAAGCACTGTGGAGTCAATACTCAAGTCAGAAAATATGCAGCTGCAATTTAATATCGGAAAACAGCGTGGCGACACGGCACAGCGCAAGACAACTTACTCAGCTCTGTTTGTCTTGTGACTGGACTCCATTCAAGTGACGTCACAAGAATTGAATCCATTCCATTAGGAGAAACCACTGGAACGAAAGAATTATCCTCTTAAACCCTTCGCCGAGAAGGACGTGTCTGACTCGCCCATCTAATTATAGAATTTCTGGTATTAAGACAAAGTAGCAATTAATTTATTAGACAAAAATCATTCGGACACGTTTAAATATCTTAGGTATCCTTTAAGGGTAAACCTGGAGTTTAGGGTGCGTACCATTTTCTCGCCAATTTTATTTGCCGTCGCCAAACACTATTTATAATGCTGAATCAGTTTTTTATAGGTCTCCTGCGCATTCGATGCCTACGGCATCTCAAAACGAGAGATTGTGCACGCAATGCCTTCGGCATTGCAAGTGTGTACGGGGCAAATTTTTTTAACTTGAAAAAACATCATCGGCTTCGCTTTCAGCAAAGCGGGCCTCTCGTAGCTTCGCTTTTTCATTAAGAAATGAAATACACAGTGAAAACACGACGTCTGAAGATGATGAAACGTATCAAAGGAACCATTGTTTCCAGAATAAACATTCCTTGTCCTTATTTGGAAGCCATTATCAGCAACACAGAGAAAGAGAATCAGCAAATTAAATGAACGAAAATCTTTAGAAGAGAAGCGAGCGTTTTTGAAAAAAATCGTTTGGTAAATGATCAAATATTCCAAACGAAGTATTATTCAAATTCGTACGCCCACCAATCAAATCGAAGAGAGCAGACAGTGGACCAATAGACGAAATTAAGGGCATGCCGAAAAAATTTTCAACTTGCATCCAAAAAAAAGTTTTGGCACTCTCTCTCTTGGTGACAAACAACTGATGAGCTTAAGGGAAACGAAGTGAGTACGGACCCTAAACTCTAGGTTAACCCCTTTAATTGGATTGAAATAACAATTAATCTCCCAGATAGGAAGTACCATCTACTTATTAACTTCTGCAAACTTGTAAGTTAAGGGGTTAAACTTGTTTTCAAAGCAGATGATATAAGCCTCCTGTTGGCGAGCTAACTTGCTTGGTATCATGGCGGGGCGGTTATATGTATGATGCCAACCATTGTTGGTCTTTAATCAGATCAGTTGTGGGACTTCAGCTACAAAGCTGTTTGCTCCTCGAGTTACTGCTGTTTGAGGTATCCCCACAAGATAAAGTCCATTGCGGTCATGTTTGTCCGATAGATAGCATTTCTCCCTTTCCTCCACGTTTCGTGCCGTCACAGATTTGGAAATTCCGAACAAACAGATGTGAGTTCTTAGTGTTCTGTTCTTAGTATAAGTGTCCTAAAGGTGTCTTTTTGTTCTAAATCGATGATGCTCTACAACTTTGTAATCTGTTTTTTCCTTCTAACAGACTTTTCTACGAGATAGGAAGCTAATTTCAAGGATTATCGCCAAGGGGTACTGCAAGCGGCGTCATATTGTAGAGCATAGCCATTTTACTATACATAGACGCCACTTTTGTAACTATAGCTTCAGTCGGTCTGTAGTTAATGGGGTGTGTGTGTAAAAGACTGTAGTGGTCACCCTGTATAATGTTATTAGTTCTTCCATACGCTTAGGCGAGATGGAATTGCCATTTATGTATATTACACTGAAGAGCCAAAAAAGCTGGTACACCTGCTTAACATCATGCAGTCATCAAGGGTACACGAGTGGGCCTTCGGCTCCGAAAGCCCATATCTATGATGTTTCGTTGAATGGTTCGCATGCTGACACTTGTTGATAGCCCAACATTGAAATCTGTAGCAATTTGCGGAAGGGTTGCACGTATGTCACGTTTAATGATTCTCGTCAGTCGTCGTTGGTCCCGTTCTTGCATGATCATTTTCCGGCCGCAGCGATGTCGTAGATTTGATGTTTTACCGTATTCCCGATATTCACGGTACACTCGTGAAATGGTCGTACGTGAAAATCCGAATTTCATCGCTACCTCGGGGATGCCATGTCCCATCTCTCGTGCACCGACTATAACACCACGTTCAAACTCATTTAAATCTTGATAACCTGCCACTGTAGCAGCAGTAACTGATCTAACAACTGTGCCAGACACTTGTTGTCTTATATAGGCGTTGCCGACCGCAGCGCCATACTCTGATTGGTTCCATATCTCTTTATTTGCATACGCATGCCTGTACCAGTTTTTTTGGCTCTTCAGTGCAAATGTGAGTTGCTAAAGTAGAATTAAGAATGCACTGTGTATGAAATGCAGGATTAATTCGAAGCACTGTTCAAGGGGAGTTGGTATGATTATTCAAAGGAAATAGAATTCTCCGAGAGAAGGACTCACCTGAAACGTCTTGTCCACGCGATCCCTGAGGGCCTTCTCCTCCGCCCCCGAGAAGGACCTGCGCCCCATGAGGGCGTAGACGGAGCAGATGATGTCGGTGAGCTCCTTCTTCGTGATGCGACCGTCTCCGTTCAGGTCGTACAGCTTGAAGGCCCACTGCAGCTTCTCCTGGATGCTACCGCGGCACAGTAGGGACAGACACTGGATGAAGTCCTGGAAGGAGAGCGGAACAAAATATGTTAACAAAAACAGTGCTGAAAATTTTTTTAGTGCACTAGAAAATAGATTTTTTAAAATTTTTCCTCTTAGAAAATGTTAGCTTCATTCTTTGCTAAAATTTAGGCTTTATAATTCGTTATAATAAACACTATTAAATCTTGAAATCAGATTTTTTCTCAAATTCACTACTAGGTGGCGCCATTTGCATAGAATCCAAATTTAATCAAATTAATCGCTTACCACATAATTAAGTCTTGAATATATTAAAATAGTGCAGCATTTTCATTGAGAACACACAAGTATAAAATTTTACCACATCGGGAAGTGAGTGAAAAATCGATTAAAGAATTTCACTTTTGAAACTCGTCAAACTTGTGATACAGATTAATTAAGAGTATGAAAAATGGATGAAAATCCTGGAAGGAGAGTGAGATAAATTGATAAAAAGATGTTAATGAAAACAGTTTTGAAGAATACATTTTTATGAGTGTACTAAAAAGCAGAATTTTAGGTAGATGCCTCCTTATTCCTTATTACTTAATTACTAATTAATCGCTTAATTTTATTTAGTTTTGATTCGACACAAGAAGATCGCTCTGGTAGTGAATTTGAGAAGAACTCTGTACAAGATTCCATAATACTTATAATAATGAATTCTGAAATATATTAAAGACCAAAACGTCGAAATAATAAAATTTTTTAAAAATGAAAAAAATCATTAATTTGTAACATTTAATTGTGTACTAAAATGGCAAAATATTTTTTTTCATCAAAAATCTGGAAATCAAAGCATAAAGCATGAGGTGATGAAAAAAATACAATAAAAAATTAAGCCACAATGAATATCAAAAGAAAGAAATTTCATATACATTCAATAAAAATTAAAACAAGTTATAAATTTGATAAGAATTCCAATTTGTTTGGAGTTTTTTATCAGGGCCTCACGTTACAATAAGATTCTTAATCATTCATTAAAAAATTTTAGCTGTTACAATTCACTGCCTTCTCCTTTTTATGGTAGGTGGCGCTACTAGAGCCATCCGGGTTTTCCCCATGAATCCTCTCTCTCTTCTTCTTTACTGTGTACTTGTGTTGTTGTTCTCTGTCTTGCACCTTTTAATGTACTGTGTCGTGGAACTTAGCCATCTAATAAAAATGGTTCCTGAAATTGAATTAATTCTTAAACAGCGGCATTCTATATAAACATGAGTCTCGTCCCTCTACACATCTAATTAAATTTTAATATAAAATATGTTTTATAGGTGACTCAAATGTTATGAATCTTGCACAAGACCTACACATTGTTTCCTTGGTAGCACCATGGTAAACGCCGGCATAATGGATAAAACTGTTCTCATCATCAAATTTTCCATACAGACCATATTGACAACGAATATGTTAAAGATCTATGTATCGAAAAGATTTGGCGTAGAATATGGTGGAAACATTTATGCGACATATTTGACTGACTCATCATCAACCGTCATGATTTGTTCAACTAAATTACGCAAAATGCAGGATCGGTGTTTTCTCCATTTTGTAGTCTTGTTATCGTTATCAGTAAAGATTGGTTGCCAAAACGTACGGAATTTATTAAAATTTAGAAATATTTCAGTTATTTCTTCACGAAAACTTGGAAGCCGTAGTGTCCTGGTGGTAGAGTCTTAGATTCATAATTGGAGAATCAAGGGTTCAAGATAGAATTTCACCGAAAATCGGTCGTGTACCCGGACCTAGTGATCGTTTAATTTGTCTCGTTCAAACCTTATCCCAGTAAAGTATTGTGGAACTTTGAAAGAATATATTTTAGTTGCCCTCTTTGTCAGCCGACTGCGTACAAAACTACGAAGCCCATCCAAAAATAGTTCTCTTGTAGCTCCAAAACGGGACGCTAATATAACTAAACTGAACTAATTCGACAGGAGATAAGCTTTCGTAATGGACTGATGCTGGGTTTACAACCACATGCAATTTTTGCTAAACGCACATTAAAAATTTTGTAGAATGGTGAAGAAACAATTTAAAAGACCATTTCCAAGTTATGAAAGAGAAAATATCGAAATATATTCACTTTGAGCATTATTTATTTCAAATATAAGGGGAATTCCACATAAACATGAGTCTCGTCCCTCTACAAAATTATATTATGAATGCTATTAAAATGCGAAACTTCCAAGAGTGTATTTGCGTCAACTCCTTACGCGTTTTAATTCGACCTCAAGATTTTTGATAAAGCATATTTTCTTTATGTTAGTTCACTAATAAAAGTTACTTTTAAAGGAACTTTTTAGATATAAAACATTTTCGCAATCTAAGATTTGTAATTGGATTTTTCAGAAGAAATCGTGCGAGATGGAAAAGAAGAAATGGAATTTTCTAGCAGTTTTAGAACTTTTATTGTATCTCATTTTTTAAAAATAAGATTATTTATTAGGCATTTTTCTTAGGTAATGTGTGACAGGATTCGATCTGCAAATAATCTCATGCTAAATTAATTTTTTTTAAATGAAGGAAATATATTTTTTTCTCTGCGTGTTAATACAGAAGAGTAAAAAATAAAAAATGGAAGCAGAAATCGCACGATATATCAGCCATAAACTTACACAAGATGGCGGGCAATATACCTCAGTTTCATCGAGTGCCATACTTCCATTAAATCAAGGCTCAACCAAGAACCTACCATCAAACCATCACAGAAAGAAGTCCCCAAGTAGACTTTTAGTAAATCTGACTTAGCAGAAAAGAGAAAGGCAGCTTAACTCGATATTTAAAGTCATTATGATTTCGAAAAAATTATCATCCAGCTCTCCATTGTTTGCTTCCGTCGATCCGCAAGGCGAAGTCGCAAAATGGGTCTTAAAATACTCGGAGATAATGCCCCAAAAAAGAAGGCCAATTCGTTTACATTCTCTCTAGACAGGCCGAAATCTAATTCCAGCTCGCATTTAATAACGCTGGATTACAGCATTTGGCTTTTAACGTTGCGCTAAGCGGATTAGCAAACTATTCTTTTCACCATCTATTCCTCCCCTTTCTTGGGGCCAGTTATTTCTGGCGCACATTATCGCGTTTTATCGCTCCTCCACGCTACATTACATGCGATAAATCGGAGACGCCCTAAAGTAGTGGCCTGTGAACATTGTTAATATCTATTGCTACCGACTGGCTTAAAGCACTGAGGCTGCTGGTGGAGGACAACTGATTTATTGTCTGTCAACGTTATTATTTGATAAAAAAGGTGCTGGTGTGGTATTTAGGTGAATTAACAGTTAGATGTCTCGGTACATGAAATTGTAATAGCTGTAAATAAGAGGAAAGTTCAAGCCTTTTCCTAGAACATATTTACCTAATTATCAGTTACAGTTGATAAAATTTAACAAAAAAATTAAATTAAGTATTCATAGAAATCAAATTAAAATTAATTGAAACTCTTTTTTGCATTATACAGAACGGCGCATATGCAGCTGCTTCTAATAAAATACAAAAAACAAATAATAGAAAAAAATTAAGTTATAAAGAAAAAATATATAAAAGAAATAGAAAAAGTAAACAATAATAATGATGATAACAATACACCTTTATGCGCGCTCAACGCAGCACCATCGAGTGATTTCATCATCAAAAGTTTCCTAAAATTAATCAACAAAAACTATAGTATTAAACAACAGAAATTCTCAAATAATTAACACATAAAAGAAAAATTAGAAAGTAAGAAATACAATCAAAATGGAAGAAAAATTGGAAAAGAACCAGAATGGCGATACTTCTTCGGAGACCACACGCCACTGTAGTTCTAAACTGGACAAATTTTCTGTAGAAAGGAACGGTCATAGTCAAAATTTATTCCTTTCTGTGGCCTGAATCTGTCCAGCAACTGAAATTTAGGATAAAAGGAAAAAAGAAAAAAAAAACTTAACAAATTCCTTTAAAACAAAACCAATAGAGAGAAAAAAAATTTAAAGATTCACCCTCTTTCAAAACCAGAATGAAGAAAAAGATTCTATAAAAATGAACAAAGAAAGCAAACATCTAGAAGCAAGCCCCTAGCTCCATTTATGTAGAGAAATTCGAACTATTTACCAGAAGAACAAAAACTCTTGAAACTATTTTTAATTAAGCTATTAACTTGGGGGAAATTATTAGGGTATCCATTATCTTTTAAGTTATTTTTTAAATTATCTATAGCTTTAACAAAAGTAGAGTGGCTATTGAAAATATTTTTAATACTATTAATTTGAGAAAAGATAGAATTTTTTAAAATTTTATATTGAAGACATGTTTGAAAATCACAAAGTGTAATAGCCTTGAAATTAAATTCTTTTCTTTTATCGTAAATGCCAATAGAGACACCTGAATTCAAAATTTCAATTTCCAGATCCAAAAAATTACATTTGTTCAATTTATTATTAGTTTTGTTTAATTTAAGCTCTTCTGGATGGCAGTTATATGTGGAGTTAACATTATTATAATTAAACACTAAAAGGTAATCAACCTAATTATGCTTTTTGAGTAATAATTACCAAAGAAAATAAAAACCGATGATTTGTTATTGAAGGAAGTGAAATTTTTTTACGGTTTTTATATCTAAAATAGAAAAACTTGTTTGCCCTAAATAACCAAATTTTGCCCCTTTTTATTATTTCGGGCAAAACTATCCATATATGTTTCACTCTTGTCTCCAATCCAATAATTTTTGTTGAAATGCGTCCCCTCCTAATGAATATTGGAATAAATAATTAAAAATAAAATATTGTTCTTATGTTATTTACATAGATTCAATAATTTTCATTTTGACATTTGATTTTTGTTAGTTCAAAAATCAAACTTCAAAATTAATCAAATGCAAAATGAATGAATGTTATTTTGGTTTATCCCTTCACTGTCGCACCCATGCATCATACCTTTATAGAATTACAAAATTTTTAAATCAATGATGTAAAATTAAATCATTTATTTAAGGGAATCTTAAAATGTCGATAAAATATTTTAGGAAAGTTAGATAAGATCTTAAAAAGTAAATTTATTGAAGTTTATGAGTTTTCAATCCGAGTTGGCAAATCTTACATATCCATTTCTTAAGTAATTCAGTAGATTTTTTAAATTTAGAAAACATAAATACAGTCATATTAATTTTCTTCCATCAAATGTCAGTAAAATCCTCTCAAAAATGTGCATTGTTGAAGTATTATTTTAGCGTATTATCGTTTTTCATTATAGTTAGAAATATTTCGATTTTCTCTCTCTTTTGTCAAAGTAAACTTACGTAGATGATATAATGAAGAAGATTCCACTTTTGAATTACGCTATATATTAGCAACAAAGTATGACGCTGTATGGAATTATTTTCTAGTATTTTAAAGAAACCTAACACTGTACTTATTTTAATCCTACACAATTTTGCGTACCTGGTTTCTTTATAATTACAAATAATTGATTCATTATACGATCATCTCGAAAATCTTCAATTTCCGAAGAACTAGGAACATTTCGTTAATAACAGCTCATTATTTTCAATTAGTTCGCTGGAATTTCTCTGCTTCACAATTATCTAAACTAGAAAGCCTGGATTCCATAGGATGAATAACGTTGTTGTTGTAAGCAGCGGATTGTCAGACAAATTCTAATTAGTGCTATTTTGCAATGAATATATGTACTTAAAAATAGTATCAATTTTAGAATGTAAAAGACTGACCATTACAATGTTTATTTAGACAGGAAATTTTAAGCTCACAATTTTCAAACCACGTGATGTTCTAGTTTTCTCTACCATCTAATTAGATTGTACCTTCTGTCTTGGGAATGCGATATCGTGGTGATTCATCTTAGAATCCATAAAGTACTTGAGATGCTTAAGTATTCCAACGAATTTTTGTTTCTAACTATAAGGTCTATGAATGATTTAATTTTGGTTTATGCTTAGTGCGAATTAGTGCACTTATGACTCACGAGAAAATCAGTGCAATTGAGCTAATAATCAATTTCCTAGATTCTTGCGCAAAATCCACTGCAGAGAAAATAAGAATTGTTTTTCTCGTAATGCAGTCATGTGATTTAATGATTTTCCTGGGAATCAGAAAAATTATGGGAGAAGCAAGAAAGCTTTTTCCTAATATCACTGCCAGGGCAAAAACAAGCAATATTATATACCTGGTATAAGCAGCATTATCTTTAAAAGTAGCATTCATGGGAGCAAAACAAACCAGGATTTAACAAATATTAAGTGTTTCTTTATGAATAGTAATAAACGCAAACATCGTTCAGGAAAGAAATCATTAAATACCAGGCATTGAAAGGTACGAATTAACATTCAGTCTATTTTCCTGAAAGTCTTTGAGTCACCCCTTTGACGGATTTGGCCCAAAATTTTATACGGACCTACATTCAAGACGATAAAATTGAGTACCAAATTTTATCCATCTAGTTATTCAAGTTTTTGAGATTTAGTGTTCACATGACCCCGGAAAGACAGACTTCCCATTGACGGATTTTGTCCAAAATTTGATAGAAACCCACAAATTATGTTTAAAGACCACATATCAAATTTCATCCCCGTAGCTCCAATAGTTTTCGAGTTATCATGTTCACAGACACACAGACAGACTTAATTCCAAAATTGTGTTTTTCGGACTCGGGGAGGTCTAAAACGTGGAGATTCGTCAAAATCTCGAGTTCTAATTTTTTGACGATTACAATTCTTTCTCTTTGTATAATTCGTATACGAGAAAGCAAAACGCAGCAGTTAATGTCGTGAACTGTAAATGGTAGTTTTTGTGGATTTATTAAATACGTTCGCATTTAATTTGCATTTTGTCTGACTTCTTTTCATAAAACAGAAATACCTCTCTTGGACTAAAAAAAACACCACATTAGCGCCGTTTTTTCAAGCTAATAAAAAATTTCCTGTTGAACGATTTTATTAGAAGAAATCTCGGAGCTCTCTTCAAAGCGACTGAAGAATACTCGAAAAATGCGAAAAACATTCGAATTTTTTATAGCTGAACTCCTCTTAGAAATCATGCTCAACTAAGCGAGAATTTTATCGAATTATTTTAAAGGGCTGTTTTGGTTGTGCTCGGATGTTGCCAGAACAGGAAAACATAGCATTAAAAATTTTATTTTTTATAAATGTATCTTTCATATTTTTGATTTAATGACGAAATGGTATTTGATTAAGACTCTGATTGGTACTTTTCCGTTAGCCGGGCGCAAGCGAAAAATCGCCAAATAAGTAGAATTCCTCTAAATTTCTTACAACCATTCTCTTGGCGACTTGGCTCGTGTTTGGTTCACAATTGGCAACATTTGAGCCCAGGTAATGGAAAAGTACCGTCTGATTTTGTTTTTGTGCTCACTAAATCAGAGAAATGTAAAGCATGCCTGCTTTCTGTAGGATGAAATTCAAAACATTGTTTCAGATGATGAGTATTATTTCGTTGCTGCGAACATCAGGACATCGTTCTATATATAAAAAGAAATCCATTTATTATTTAAGATTTTTCATTGCTTCAACAACTTGCTAAAACAAGCAACAGAAATGTAAAGAAGTTTATAGCTCTCAACTTTCATTTATAGCAATTTTTAAAATTATTTTTACAAAATTAATTTTTTGAATAGATGATTATCACTACACTGTAAGAATTTTTTATGCTTTTCAGTAACACTTGTGTAATTGAATGTAAATGAATTTCAAAAAAAGTTACTTTTCCGATAGCCGGAAACCAATGTCGCCAATTATGAACCAAACGCGAGCCAAGTTGCCAAGCGAAGCGATTTTCCGTTAGCCGGGCACAAATATCTTCAATTGTGAACCAAACGCGAGCCAAGTCGCCAAGCGAAGCGATTTTCCGTTAGACGGGCGCAAATGTCGCCAATTGTGAACCAAACGCGAGCCAAGTTGCCAAGAGAATGGTTGCAAGAAATTTGGAGGAATTCTACATTATTTGGCGATTTTTCGCTTGCGCCCGGCTTACGGAAAAGTACCAAAAAAAAAACTTTGAACATAGTTAAATTAAAAATTGTAATGAAGAATTAATTAAATAGTGATTAAGAATTAATTAAATTATAATTAAGAATTAATTAAGTTGTAATTAAGAAATTATTCATTAAAACTACTTCAATAAGCACATTTTCCTTCTTCAAGAAAAAATCGGGAGCGTAAATAATTTTATTTATCGATAATGAAAGTACTGAAACTTAATTGAAAAAGCAAAAATAGTCAAGGTGCAAATATGGATCACTAAGCAGCGTAAGATAAATTTTAATAGCACTTACAGTTATTATATTTCTACTGATGCTCTTATTTTCTTCCTTAAAAATAATTTGACCCGACGTCCGTTTAAGCGAGTATAAAATGTTTGATAAAACTGTTGCAAATATTTTAATAACTAACTATTTTAATTGGCAAATACTTCGAGATTAACTACACTTTCGTTAAATCAACTTCCATTTATTACAGGAAATAGTAGCTTGATTTTCGAGATAATGGGGAACTTCAGCATTTTTTTAAAATTTTTTTTAATCGATTGAAAATGCTTCAAAATGAACAATAACATCTAAAAAAATTTCTATGAAGTTTTTTTTATATTTGCAATTAAAATTCGCCTCTCAGATCCATTTTGATGCGAAGCTGGTCTGACGACACCACACGTGCCCAAACAAAGGAAAGCTCCTTTTCGCTCGCTGTAGAGATTTTGCTTTTTGTCTATATTTTCCGACTACTGCATCAGATAAAAATAATGTCGGAAAAATACAAGTTTTACATTGTTCCGAAATGTGTTAATACAACGTTAAGGGAACCCGATGAGTAATTTATCGATATTATATCTATTAAAATTGCATATCACGAAGAACAGTGGAAAACAGCCTTCAACTCGATATCCGTTTTGTTTTGAATATAAGTATTAGGTGAGATTTTAATTATCAATTTTAAAGAAAAAGGTTGAATTTAATTAGTATTTTCCCTTCTATTTTATTACATGGAATTTATATTTTAACCCATTGAGGGGCGGATTAGAGAGGCTGTCCCAACTTTTTTAAGATTTAAAAAAAACTTTCTCTTGTTATTTTACTGCTTATATATTATTTCCCTGGATATTCAAATCTTTCTTATTTTTCAAGATTAAAGTACCATTCAAAATTAGTTAGAATATCTTAAATTTAAGTTTAAATTCACGATTTTTTTATGATGAAAACCCTTTTCATTTGTAGTGCAAGAAAATAGTTCAGAGAATTTATTATGCAAAAATAAATAATTTAGATTCAATGAATATATTCAAATCAAAATCAGTCTTCAAAAAATCAATTTAATTATCAATTATTAAAAGTGAAAAAGGATAGATAAATTTATTTCACCGCACACCTAGGGATTGTCGATTTGTACATGGTAGCCCTTAAATTTCTGGGTTTGTCGCATTCGGTCATGTTTGAATATTATTATAAATTTATATAGGTTTCTTTATATGTTATTTTTACCGGATTTTTTATAATAATTACTATTAACCAATATCCTAAAATTAATACTTGCACGAAGGAAATAAATTATATTCTTCATAACAGAGTAAAATAAAACTATATTTTTTGTGCTTAACAGCATTACTTTCGCGTACCCCTGAATAGTCTACCTCATACCCCCGGGGGTACGCGTAACACAGATCGGAAACCTCTGCCGTAGACAGATCATGTAATTCCTACTGCCCAGACGAGGTGGTAAGAGGTAAGATCTTATTATGTAGACTAGCTGCATGGCCCGACGTTGCACGGGCTATCTCGAATAATGCGTCATTCCCTGGCGGAGAGAAGAAGTGAGGTCTCGTGACCAGCGTCGATGGGGATCCATATTTTTTTGATTTCCCCTCGTCCAATTTATAAACTCATGAAGCAAGATGCACTACATACATGAAATCTTAAAGTTACATCTCACGGAAAAAAACATTTTTCGTAAAACCCCCATGTGAGCGATTTCGATTTCTGTGTTTCTTTGTACCAATTACCAAACTCAGCATACAACGCCATCCATATTGCATTGTTGAGGGATCCATATTGTATTGTTGCTTCTTTCAACAATGGTTTGAATTGCTCTGAAACAATAAAAGTAATGTTGTAAATTAGTTTTTAATTAATATCTTTTTTACTAATTCAAATTTCGGAATTTAAATGGTCAAAATGGATTCCTTAAATTATTCCCCGTCTTTCGGTACTTTCCGCTCGTTTCTCCGTTCACCAGTTCGTGACAAGATAGCCTCACATACATACATAATTACAATCGAATTTTAATAGTGTAGATTACAAGATGGTTATCTTAAACATTTAAGGGAAACTGTTTAGATCTGTACGTGTGCAGTCGAGTTCCCATACAACGCCGTCTATCGCATGATAGAAGGCAGTTTCTATTCAACAATTCCGAATCGCTTTCGTGCTCCCTACCAATCCCCCCATCCCAAAAGGTTACTGCACTGTTGTTAAATCTCTTGCAAGCATTGTCTCTGATGAATTTATTTTAACTACTCTCATTTACGCAGCTGAGAGGTTACGGAGAGGTCGAGGATTCGAGCAACGATTCCACTCTAGATACACCGTGTGCTTGGTGCACGTTAAAGAGAGGTCAAACGTCCTCTCGCAAGTGTAGATTGGAGGAGGAATACCTCTCAGGTGTCGCCCAAATCATCTGGCAACGA
>BGPR01006145.1:51754-83877 GCA_013235015.1 Araneus ventricosus | reverse complement strand
AGAAAATTCATAAAGGCAGAATTGACCTATTGTACTACGGAAAAAAAAATGCTTAGGATTATCTACGCGATTAAGAAACTCCATCATTATTTAGATGGACAACCATTTAAAATTGAAACTGATCATAACCCCTTAGTCTGGTTAAAGTCAAATGTAGGGAATAATCAAAGGTTGATGCGTTGGAGTTTTGCACTCCAACCATTCAATTACACGATTATTCATAGACCGGGAAAATCCATTAAGCATGTAGACGCTCTTTCGCAAGTTTAACAGCTTAAAAAGGTATTTTTGTATGTATTTTGTAAATAGTAAATGTGTAAGATAAATGGTACTGGTATATGTGTCTAGGCAAAAAAGTCTTCCTTGTTGCTATATGACTGTAGCATAAGAGTTTCACAAGTGAAACTCGTCTTAAAGGGGGAGGAGTCTGTAAGATCCCCTAAGATCCCCCAGATCATTAGCGGTAACCTTTTTTCCCACGCCATGGGTCACAGGACAGAGCAGGTGCCTCAGCGGGAAGTCCTCGTTAACAAAGAGAGCCTGGAGTTCAGTCTGGCGCCAGCGGTCTGCTCTTTAGTGGACGCGATGAAAAGGGTAAATTATCTCGAGTCTGAGAAACCGCTTGCGACGAAAGGACCGGCCCCAAAAAAAGGTAAGGAGCCAATTGGCTTGCTGAGGTGGACTCCAGCTACAGAATTGACGATGATTGGTTGGAGAGACTTTTGTGGACCGTTCCCCCAGGAGGAGGACGAGGGAGTTAAAAGGAAGTGCGAGGGAAGAGAACGAGGAGATTTTTGAGAAGAGTTCTTCGGGAGAGGACAGAGACGAGCGAGGGCTCGATTTTCTTGGTGGTAACGAGATAGACTTGGGTCACGGAGATCTCAAGTCCGGTCGATGGAAGACCAACTTCATTCTTTTAGGCCACTCGTAGAAGTGGGCCTGTTTTGGTTATGTGAGCACTGTATCGAACTGTACTCTTCTGTACCTGAACTGTCATTATCTATTAATAATTTTATTGTATTTAATCAAGATCAATATTCAATAAAAACTCTTGCACGCATGTGCTAGATATAGAGAGTATTTCTTGGCTCTGGACCTTCCTCCCCAGAGTCTTTGGCTATCAAAACGTTACAATGTGTCCAGATGATTCCATGTGACGTCAGGGCCTGACGGGAAGACTATAAATAGTCAGAGTGTTTGACCAACTTGGGTCTTGATTCGTCTTTGGACTTTGAACGTGTTGATCGACTGGAATTGTCTTTGGAGTTCTATCCGCAGTGCGAGCTAGTAGGCGTGCGCCACTGAAAGTGCTGTTACTGTTATTAATTAGTGATTTGTCGTTTGTTTGTGCTGCAAATTTGTGCAAGTGCTGTTATTCCTGTTCCCGCGCTTCGTGTTTTCAGGAATATTCGATAATAAAGTGCCATTTTCCGTTATCCTGCTTGTTGGATTGTTTCCACCGTACACACACAGGTCGATTCTTGTAACATTATTAAAGAATACAAAAAATTATGTTGGAGTAAGGTGTCGGCTAAAATAATTAAGCAGGAGTTAACTGGTTGACTGCAGAATGACGTAAAAACGGATATTAGTTGAGCGTTGAATACGTCCGGGGATTCTTTCCCCTTCGTTGGAGGGGCTAGTGTAAGGTACAATTTACACTAGGGAGGGGCGGCGTACTACAAGTCGTTTTTTAAACCCTCTACTTCAAATGTTTTACTATATTTTTAGTTTATTGCTTTTTCAGGAAACGTAATAGAGAGAAATGGAGAAAGAAATGTGATATAAAATAGAAAAAAAGAAGAATATGTAATCGGCTTATATTGAATAAACAAGCATCTTGCATGAAAGGACTCCAATTTTTCGTCGATCGTGAATTGCTCACAAGTTGTAAAATTTTTAACAGTTTTCATTGATAGGGTCGAAAAAATTCCCTCATGGAAACAAAATTATCAGTTTTCCTGTGTGTGCTCCTCTTCAGGAGGCATAATACATTTTCCTTAGCATACTTGGAGGCTAGCATACTGAGTTCGCCGACGCAAAAAAAATAGAATGGAAGGTGGAAGCCAGACTGAACGAATCGGTTAGACTCATTGAACTCGGGGGATGTTCCTATTAGTTTTGAGGAGATAGGACTCAGGAAACAACAGGCGAAAATTCCCAGCAAAAAATATTCATTGGCGTATTCCGTGCGCCAGCCCTTCCGCCTATTGGTTAAGATGGAGTAAATCAAGTTGTCTGAGAATGAGGGATTGAACCTAACACTAGAAACCGTATCTTAGAGACCGTCCGGGAATCGGTTTTACTTCATCGTGGGCTGTGAAATAAAATCAGCTATAGGTATTTTGAAGAAAGCATGCAATGCTTTTATTCACACCGATCACTTTCTAGCAAGATACTGTGCACTACAAGCTAGGTGGCAGACAAATTGTCAAATAAATGTTTTTTAAGTTATTATAGTGCAATATGTTTTTCCAACATGACTTTTAGAATATACTTGCACATTTTAACAATTTTCATCAATTAATCTTCAGATGAGTCATCATATTCCTATACGAGTTTTGTTCCTCTGGATCCCTCCTATCAATTCTCTGACTTTGAGGCGGAATATAAAAGACACAATTTAGTGTTTGTAAGATATAACATTAAAAAAAATTCCTTCTAAAAAATTAAAAAAAATGCTCTGCCAAAGAATTTTACAAAAATTTAAAGAATTATATGTGTAAGTTTAAATTCTCAGAGAAGTTATTATAGTTCACTGAATATGCATTAACTCTCTGACTGCCAAAACGTCTAATACGGCCCGTCATGCAGATTGCCAGACAACGGCCCAGCGGCCAAAATATGGTATGCTTATTTCCTTCCCCTTTTTGAAAAGGGTCGGTAAACGGTGGGGAGCAATCTCATCTTTTTTTACAATGGTTGTTTCCTCTCCCACTGTCACTCTTGATTGATGTCTCCAGTAAGTGTTCGAGGGCAGATGCTCAATTTACTTAAGCTCTCTGCTTACTTACTGTTAAAAATTCTTGCTATAGTGCCTGTTAGTTATCACAAATTGCAGATGACCCTTATATAGTCGGCAAGGGTTTGGATGTTAGGAACATGACGATAAAAGAATGCCCCTCGACGCAAATGACCACTTGCTAATCAGATGGGGGAGGGAAATGTTTATCTTCTGTCATGTCTGACCTCTGCCGGTATGGGTTTTAAAGAATCTAGATTTAAAAGCACTGTGGGTTTCAGAGGGTTAAATAAGGACATTTAGTAACTATTTCAAACAATTAGGACGTTGTAATCGAAAGATACTACGTAGTGATCCGTATTATATTTATAGATGAATTACAACAGAACATTAGGTGGTATATATTTATTTGAATCTGTAGCTCCGAAAGCAAAAAATACTCACCTAGGATAAAACCACAAACTCAATACGAAGAATCAAACAATAAAATGATCATAGAAGCAAATTGGAATTCATGAAGTCTCAGAAAAGACAGTAGTCAATTAAAACGTTTCATTTTCTCATAGATAAATTAAATTGCGTAAATTACTCCTCCCATCAAATTTCGTAAATTACGCCTCCCATCAACTTTCGTAAATTACGCGTCCCATCAAATTTCGTAAATTACGCCTTCCATCAAATGGCGTTCATTACGCCTCCCATCAACAAATATCCCTTGCCTTTATTTCGAGCACAGTGTCAATTAATTGCAGAGTAATACCTTGACGTACAGAATAAGCAGTGGAAACTGAAAATGACACGAAACGATACATCATTCCGGTCACCACAATTCCGAAGTCTTCTCGATCAATGTCAACTTACAGACATGCACTGCGAATCGGGTTTGCATTTGTGGGATTCCAATTGATTTATTCTCACTTAGCAATCATTCTTTTGAAAAAGGGGACTCTTTTTCAGACATCATGTGATTAATAAAGGGCTTTGTTTCAATTTGGCATCTTCCACTTCACTGCCGGATAACAAAAGCAAGTGCTCAGTGAATATTGCTTTGACAATTTAATCAGAGTGGTTACAAAAACTTCTTTAATTTTTAGATATGGTAGATTTTCAGCAGTAATCCTAGTAAACAATGTCAAGAATAAAAACGCATCGAAAATTATTTACATTTTTGAAAAATTCTTACCTTTTTATCGAATGTTGACAGTGTATTCAAACTTAATTATAGTTCTAGGAAAGAGATTAGAAAATTATCCAGGATATTAAAAAGGAGATAAATATCACGCTTGAGTGTTTAGGGAAGGAAACAAGTATGTAAAAAGTGTGTTAAAATTCATTTCGAGGCTTTAAAACGAAAGAAGTAAATTTATCTAGCGAAATATATCAATTCATTTTAGTCTTCAAGGGCATTAATTCTATTCTTCTCCTCATATTTTCACGTCCAGTAGTGTTCACCATTCCCGCATACGCGGCAGATCTTCTATGGAATCAGATTTCGGAAACTGGAACCTTTCGATTCCGAAGTACACACCTTGCTACCAGACCACTGTGCGACCATACCACCACAAATACGATTCAATATAAATAAATGCTTTTTACCAATTATGTTAAAGTTCCCTATATTTGATAAAATGAGATATCCATATTGCTTATTCATCAGTAAGTTGCATGCGCAGAACATTAATACTAATCTATTCACCACGGAAACGCATTATGTCCGATGAGACCCATTGTTTGTCCCCACCATTGTTTTAATTCCCTTTTATACACTTATATCACTTCCATTTTTGTTTGGCGCAGCATAGTCAAATCAATGGCTCTTACGGCATAAAACACCTACGCCTAATGCGATAAAAAGAACAAAGAAACATTCGACTGATTGTAATCGATGTCACTATTTACATTACGAGTGCCTTTGCCATCAAGGGTACAGAAAATATAGCATCACAAAAATAAAAATGACAGGGAACAATTTGCAATGCTAAATAACGTGCTTGTAGTGTATCATTTAATATTACAAAAGAACAAACGTAAGATTTGATATATGAATTAAACAAAACGAATACTATGTAGATCGCACTGTTTAGAATTTAAATTGATCGCCATTGTAATCTGCTTAAAGTCTAATATGTTCCTTTGTGAGTTTCCTGAATATATAACCCTCTTAATGATTTTGGAACATTTTATAATATTATAATTATACAGAAATGTAGGCAAATCCTATAAAAACACATCTTTAATATAATATTTTTTCCTAAATATTCATAGTTTAAATTTAAGGCTAATACATATATATATATATATATGATACAAACGATAAAATAAGAACATATTATAAAAAATTGATTAAGCAGCATTTATAAATTGTGCTAGTCCGAGAATTTTTAGTTCATATTGCACCAGCAAACACATTTAATAACTAATACTTAAAAAATAAGATACTGAAACAATCTTAAATAGTATAATAAACATACTTTCATAATGGTAGTTCTAAATGAAATTCTTAAGGCATATTATGTCTAAAAATAATGATGCAAATGATTATTATCCACTTTAAACTTTTGTTTTGCATGTATTTTTCAGTAGGAATTTATTATTATGCAGATTTCTTCAGATTACAACAGATCACAATGCCTGATTATTTCAAGAAATTGGATAACATATAACTAAAAATTCTTAGACTTACTTATTCTGAAAATTTCCATTTACTTCAAACCTTTATTTTGAACAACTCTACTAATTTATCCGGCATAAAAACTAAACAAAACATAAAATCAGCAGATTTTTATCTTCTTAATCAACATCTTCACTCAAGATTAATGAATAAAGCACACCTCAGGACTATGAACAGATGGCCTGGATGAAATATTGCATCCGATTATTTGTGAGTAGACTAAGAGATTTGTTTACATAAACAGCAAGCGGCACTTTCATCGGCTCTAATGCATCCGAGAAAATTCTGACAAATAAGAAACTGGATTCATCAAAACCATTCCCACCACAATGCGAAGTCCTTAAGAAAATATATCAGAAATGGCACCAGTTCCCGCCTTACTGAAATCTTCAATTTAATCACATTTCCAACTATAGCGATTTTCTTCGATAATTAGTCAAATTAATTACTACAAATTGGGCTGTTTTGTTATCCAGAAAAGTACTTATAGCCCATCCATTTAACGGAGTGAAATCAGTGATTGGGCTTTTTACCCTTTCTTTTAAATTCAACAGTTCATTAATTGAAAGCTCTGAAAAATTGTTTGAGTCAATTTAAAAAATGAAACTCTCTTTAATTTTCAAACAGCAAAAATTAAATTCCGTTATTTACTTTTTAAGTTTGGAGGTGGCATTAATTTTTTTCTTAAAGGAATTTAAGTATACGAAATAGTAGAATCGTTGTGAAATCAAATATTATACAAAACTATATGTGCAAAAACATCTGCAAAATTCTTTTCTATATTAATTGAAACCTTTCTTTAATTTGGATGTTCTTATATCATTCGTCGTCGCTTTTCTTTAAACGATGTAATCACAGTGAAAAATTTTCGTGAAAATTAATAAAATTATTGTATTAAAAGTTTTTTTTATTCAGATATTGTAAATCAACCAAAGAAAAACTAAACTGGATGGCTTATAATAAGTTAAACAGTATTTGTTGTAGTTAATTAGCTCGTAACTTAAATTATTAGAATTAACAGTAAAATTATTCCAATTACGAAATATTAAAATTTCATGGCATGTGCCTAAGCAAGCAAGTTTGAAAAATATTATATTATACCTTTAACAATGAAAATTATTTCTTTACCTTTCGTCATTTTATATGCCATAAACTTATTACTCTAGTTATATATCTTTTTTCATTTCTTATTCAATTTTTTTTTTGTTTCGTAAACGCCATCGATCACGATCTTAATCTTGTGGCAAAAATTGCCGGATTTTTTGTGTGCGTTCCCTGACACTTCAGATCAATCATGCATGTTCTTAAACTACGAGTTTTGCTCAAAATAAGTGATTCAAGATTAGAATATATTCTCTGTAGTTTGTTTCTAAGGATATAATGTATTTATGAGAATGCATACTTTAGTGCTAGAAAAAGGTTACTTTCTGCAGAAAGCAAAAAGCTATTATTAAAAGTGTTTTCAGTTTCATTCTGCGTTTATAGAATTATTCATTTTGCTGATATTAACAATAGCCTCACTGCTCCAATAATGATTTACAAAATAGGGATGAGTAATTCAATATAAATCGTAAAACATGGAGATAATTTATCGAATCATAAATTGGGGAATTTGTTATCCCTAACAACGAATTTCTATAAAATCGTTGCTTTGTCTCTTGATAAAACATATTTTTGATTTAATGAAGTATCCTGGAGCTTTTCTTTTGCTGAAAAGAGTTAAACGTTGATACCTATAACATTGATTAGCCTCTGATTACTTCATACGAAATATTTTATTGGATGAAAATGAATTCTTGCCTTTTATTTAACAATTTTTAGTAACAAATAGCTCTGGAAACGTCTGAGAGAGATAGACAAAAAACAATCATATTTTCGTAAGATATTTTAATTCTACAAAAAAGGAATTAGAGAAGAACCAGAAGAAGTAAACAATATCAATAACAATATACCTTTTGCACGCAGCGTACCAGCATCCAGTTATTGCATTAACAATATAGTCTATAATCAGCTAAACAATTAAGATACAATCAACCATGATTTGTTTCAATATTCATGTTTTTTGTTGTTTGATTGTATTGTATTATAGACAATATTGTTAATGCAATAACTTGATGCTGCCGAGTTGCGAGGAAAAGTATATTGTTATTGGTATTGTTTACTTCTTCTGGTTCTTCTGTAATTTCTTTTTTGTATAATTAAAATATCTTTCTTTCGTATTTTGTTGGAATTTGCTGCACTTTTGCGCCATTTTGTTTAATGAAAAGTTTAATTTTTAATACATCTTTTTACATTATTTCACGGCAGAGATAGCTGCTGTTTTACTTGCTTTGGAAAACATATCTGATTGCATAGAAAGGAAGTTCATTATCTACACAGATTCACTAAGTGTTTTAGAGTCTCTGAAATCATTTTATATTCATTCTCATCACCATCCTTTGGTTTTAAATGTTTTACATCTTTTAAATAAACTTGCATCACGTGATTTTAATATTTTATTGCGTTGGGTGCCATCTCATGTTGGGATTGTGGGCAATGAGGAAGCAGATAAGGCCGCCAAATTGGCGAATACTATAACTAATTCTACTGTCCCTTTGACTGATTTTAAAAAATATACTAAAGTACTCTTTTATGCAAAATGGCAGAGACAGTGGGACACGGAGACGGATAACAAGCTTCACTCTGTTAAACCCCATGTGCAACCTTGGCCTTCTCTAACGACCAGGAAAGCGGATACGCTCCTCACCAGACTACGAGTGGGTCACAATCGGTATACCCATCGCCATCTCTTGTTCGGAGAACAAACGCCAATGTGCTCTCAATGCAACTGTAGTATGTCGGTTAAACACATACTCTCTGAATGTCCGAATTTTAACTCCCAACGTTTAAAATTTTTTAAACGAATTCTGTTGATTTATCTCTTTTACTTGGCAAGACTCCACATGTGAACCTTTTTGCTTTCTTGAGGTCAATTGGTTTTTATCCACATATTTAAGCAGTGCTCCTTGTTTTATTTTCTTCCCATTAATTTTTTTTTTGCATTAATTTCATACTTTTATATTGACGGATCTCCACATAGTTTGGCGCAGCATGGTCAAATTTATGGCTATTGCGCCACAAAACCAAACTCAAACTCAAACATTATTTCACTTGTAAATATTTATCTTAAATTACTCTTCCCTTTCATTCTGTCGTCTCGAACTTGTAATGCGTATGCACTTCTCTAGATTTATTGCATTCTCCATCGCTTTCTTAACCTGCATATGACGATAGTTTTTTTAACCACAGCTCTTACTGCTTACACTGCGACACCCTTGAGTTACGACCATTCATTGTATTGTGGTCTATGCTTATATAGGTACATTCTATCATCAAGTAAACTGGTAACAAAGAGTTTGGAAACAGTACATTGAGATGTCCAATTTCATATTTTCCTACAGTTTTGTACGTCGATAAAACTGTGTCTTATCTAAAATAAGGTAGTAATTTCAATTTTTTTGAAAGATATCTCTCTAATATCTGCAATAATGTATGGACTGTTTACTATGCCATCACTACACCTGTCGATATTCAAAAACGTAGTAAGTGGAAAACGACATTACATGGTATTCTGTATGCAGAAGGTGATAATTAATTCAGTTGCTAACTGAGAATATTCTGAAGTTGTAATATATAGTCAGATTGATTTCAACATTTGTAAGCTTACTATTCAATTTATGCGCTCAACAATTCTGAACTAAAAGTAGTAGTTCCACAATCGTCCCACACTGAAGAGCCAAAAAAACTGGTACACCTGCCTAATATCGTGTAGGGCCCCCACGCACGCACAGAAGTGCCGCAACGCGATGTGGCATGGACTCGACTAATGTCTGAAGCTATCTTGGAGGCAATTCACATCATTCATCTTTCAGGACAGTCCACAATTCCATAGGAGTGCGAGGTGGCGGAGATCTATTCTCAACATCATGTAGCAAGGCATCCCGGATATCTTCAATAATGTTCATTTCTGGGGATTTAGATGGCCAATGGAAATGTCTAAAGTCAGAAGAGTGTTCCTGGAGGCACTTGGTAGCAACTCTCGACGCGTGGGGTGTCGCATTGTCCTGCTGGAATTGTCCCAATCCGTCGGAATGCGCAATGGACATGAATGAGTTTAGGTGATCGGGCAGGATGCGTAAGTACTGTGCAGTCAGCAGCGGTACACGTGTGGGCCTTCGGCTCTGAGAGCCCATATTGTTGACAGTCCGTTGAACAGTTCGCACGCTGACACTTGTAGATGCCCCATCATTGAAATCCGCGGCAATTTGAGGAAGTGTTGCACGTCTATCTCGTTTAAGAATTCGCGTCTGACGTCAATGGTCCAGTTCGTTCATGGTTTTTTTTCCGGCCGTACCGATGGCGGAAATTTGATGTTTTACCGGATACCCGATATTCACGGTACACTCGTGAAATGGTCGTGCGCGAAAATCCAAATTTCATCTTTATTTCGGAGATGCTATGTCGCATCTCTCGTGCGCCGATTATAACGCCGCGTTCAAAGTAACTTAAATCTTGAAAACTTGCCATTGCACAGCAGGAACCGATCTAATACATTTGTCAGACATCTGTTGTTTTATATAGACGCTGCCGACCGCATCGGGTTACGATGATTGGTTGCATAGCCCATTATTTGCAAACGCACGCCTGTACCAGTTTTTCTGGCTCTTCAGTGTAAAAAAGGGGCTTTCAGAAATGCATGCACAGCAAAAAGGTAACAGATTACTGAGAAAATATGTATAATTTTATTATATTATGAAGCATATTTATGTAACATCGGGCATTTTGAATTAGTCACGATATATTGCGCAATATGTTCCCCATTAGCAGTTTGTATAAATGCAAATCGATGCCTAGTGGAAAAATAAATTACTGTTCTCAAATCTGTCCTCAAGTGCAGTCTCAAATAACCTAAATGAGTTGCTGAGAAATTAATGTAATTAATTTAACTGGGTAAGTTTTTGTCGCTTTGATCCCCTTTCTAATAGGCTTGACCTTCTTCCGCTTCTTCAAGGTCTGGGCTTTCATTGTGATAAGTATTAATGAAGTTTAATTCATTAAATATTCTTTAGCTTCATTAAAGAACAAGAGATTCCATGAAATGCTCATAAAACATTTGAAAATTTATCTTTGCATTTGGTAATGTATATTCAATAGAATTGTAGTTATTTTTAAATTATTTAAGAAAGGAAAACAATTTAATAACAAGGTATTACGGAACAGAACGCCGTCTATTACTCCTGCACCCTTGACCAGTCCTGTCACTGAACGGTTTGATGGGCAAGACACGGATATTTTATTTCTGATATAAAAAAACAACAAAAAACAGACATTTACACGATGTACTGCATAGGCAATTACACTTTTATACTATTATTTCGTATTGTTCTTTTCTTTAGGTGTTAGTTTTCTTTTTCTTTTAACGTAGGACTACGTTCCTCCCATTGGGGTCTCAGGAAGGAAATTGATTCACACACCAAAACGCCGTAAGAAACGTTGTATGGGAGATCCTCTATATTTCGGTAACTACATATAAAAAAATAACTAAAATGTTATTTTAGAGATAAAGGGTAACAACAGAAGTTACAAAAAAAACTTACTTAAACTTAAAAACTTACGAGAAATTTCGAGAAACAAAAGAGTCACGCGAGTAAAGTAGTCCTACGCCTTTAACATCAGCGGCTTTTTGAAAAGATAGCCTCCCGTCATTTTTTTCTGAGGGGGGAAGTCTGGTCATTTGGAGTTTGTTGGATGATCTCGCTTTAAAGTTGAAGGCTATGGAGGTCGCAAGAGATCTCTGATATTTGTTGCTTTCATCGGAGAAACTGTTGATCATCAAGAACTTATATCAATCTTCAGCAACTCTTTGTTCTCGAAACTTTGAAACTGTTTATACCACAAACTCGGGAAGGTAACAAAAATCAAATCACCAAACATGTAAATAGAGCGAAATTTCAAAGTTTTAAAACATTCCAACTTTGTCCCATTGATGCAGCAGGTCATTAATTAATGACCTTAATTTCTTTTTATTTCTCCGAGTTTTTCACAAGAAGATAGATTCAAAAATCTAGATAAAAATGCATTCTTAAATAAAAGAGGAAACTATAAAGGAGACTGATTTTCCTCGTTAATACCAACCGACCTTCATTAACTATCGATTATCTCCTAAACGAAAATTAAACATCATTAGTGTTGTTCATGGTTAGAAGAAGATGGGCAATTTTCTTTGCCTGTTGCTGACCCAGCTCTCTTCAGTGTAATTTGAGCTTCTTTCTAGGAAATTCTTTTCGAGAAAACGCTGTGGAATTATAATACGCTTAAATAGATTCTTGGAAGGTCTTTTTCGCTGCATGCTATTCATAGCTATTTAGCTTAATGAGATTCATTGCTGTAATAGCCTCAAACCTTTTTAAAATTTAAAACCTACACCGGCCCGGCATACTCGAAAGGGTGTAAAGCCTTTAGCAGACAAGTTAGGAAATATAAAAGCAATACAAGAATATCAATATGACATGACACATACAAAGGCATCACAAACACAACAGAGAACGAACGAGAGCAAACATTGCAAAAGAGGGAACAACATCAAAATAAATAAAGTAACCTAAAACACACACACTCACAAGAATAATACCAATACGCCACGGATTCGATTCACTTGGAGAGAACCATAAATAAATTGAATTTTGTTTGATTTTTATCTCCAGGTCTCGAGAAAACATTAAAAATAGTCAAAACACTCAAAAGGAGAAGCCTCCAGTATGCATCCAAATGAGCAAAACACAAGCACAAGCTCAGCCCAACACACCTGTAAAAAGAAGGAGGCAATAAAAATTTTTGTAACGTATCATTAAAAATCCCACAAAAGAGCATCAAAAATAGATTTCGTGGTCTCTCACCAGTCCAGAAAACAATAAAATCCACCAAAGTCCACGTTAGTCAAACAATAATAAAAAAACAAGAATAAAATTAAAAAATTTTAAAAATAAGAAGGATAAAAACAAGGTTACCAATTGGGATTCCCATGGGTGAAAGCTCAATGAAATTTAGGAAATTAAAACATTTTAATAAGTTCAGGATTAACTTAAAAACAATATAATCAGTTAAAATTAACTACGTAAATAAAGTGCTAAAAACTTAGGGTAGGGAGCAGGGACAACCCACCTAAAATTTTCTTAATCAGTGGTGTTTAGGCAAAAAAGTAAAGATATCTTAAAAACATTTAAAAGCAATTTCATTCCGGGCCCTTTAGTGAAGGGTTTCGCCTCAAGCTTTATTTTTTTGCCCCAATTAGCCTTAAGATACTTTTATGTAAGTTGTGTCTAAAAAATTTATAAATTATGCAACTTACATCATATTACCTAGGCTATATTTTAATTTATTTTGGCAAAAGCAGTTGCCGTTTTTTTGTACAAATAAGACTCTGAAGAAATTTTGTATTAAATCGCATTCTCTAAGAAACAACAAGTCTTTCGCCAATGCAATGCGTGCAACGAAGCTTATCATTTTATAACAAGATTCTACACATGTTCTAAGAAAACTAGGAATGTATGTTTGAAATTGTATATCTAATAAAATATTTAGAAAACATGGATTAATTAAATTATAGTAGATTAATGGTATAGAATAAATGGATGTATACATAGATGCACGAAAGAAATGCACGGAATTCTTAACAGAAAATATGTTATCATTTTGGATACTTATCAGTTTCCAATTCTTATAATTTATCTATAAAATTGCTTTTACAAAAGAAACATAGAATATTCTTTAACAAAAACTATATTCTATTATAGTAATAGAGCTAATTTTATTATATAAATGGGGCATTTTATAAGACCTAAATATCTTTAACAATTTATCAGTCAAAGAAGTGAAAATAAATAATCCAACATAACCGTCAACTTATTTTCATATTAAAAAGATAATCAAAAATAAATCTAGAATGGACAATTATTTTTATTATATATATATATATATATATATGTGTGTGTGTGTGTGTGTGTGTGTGTGTGTGTTAATCTTGTACTAAAAGAAAATTATATCTTTTTTGATAATAGGATTTACCATCTAATTAAAGTTTTACTTCAAGGAGGTCCAGCTAGCAATAGTTTAGCAAATATATACCTACACTACTTTGAGAAAGATTTAATTATTAATAGCAATAGTATATTATTTCGTTATATAGATGAGTTGATATTATTTAATAAAGAAATATACCTTAAGCCACAAATAAATTTCTATCCTGACTATTTAAAACTAATAAAAACTAATGGCAGCGAATTATCTGCTGAATTTCTAGATCTAGCCATGTGAGCGCCCAATTTTTTTGAACTTTTAGCTATCAGGTTAGAAAACTTCGCTTTTAAAAGAAATGAATCGATATTTTTAGTATTTAATTATGACTTTGAAATCTTAAGAACACTTTATCCATGGTTATTTAAGAAAATATACATATAAATAAGAGCTATCTGCTTTTGAACTGAACATGAAAAACGGAAAAAGACGTTTGCGCCGCTCGGAGGGCTAGATATAAAATTTTAGATAATAAAATAGTAACAGATAGCTTTGATAAAAGAACTGCATTTAATTTTCAAATTAATAAATTTCCTTTTGGGTATAGTAATCTGAGCATTTCTGCCTTCAAGAATTTAGTGAAAAATGATATAATTAGAAATAATAATTTGGTAACAGACAATGATAATAGAATTAAGAACATAAAAAACTTTTACAGTTTTGCTTTTGTATATTTAATATCTAAAAGTTTTTTAAGAGTCTATATAGATAAGAAATATTTAGGTTACTTAGAATAAAACATTCATATTAGTATTTAATGGAATATTTATAATTCTTTGTTTGTAAGGTTTTGTTTTTTCTTATATTAGTTGTAAAATAAGAAAATAATAATTTGTAATTTTATTCAAATTGGTTACTGATTTATTAGTTTCAGATTTACTACATAGGTGGCCCCAGGATTTATAATTTTAAATATTTCTTAAAACAAGATTGGATTACTAATAAAAAAATATTTTATTTTATAAAATCTAGAAAATTAATTGTATTACATAATTTAACGGGTTTTGAGATTTTTCATATAGGCACCATACTTATTCTTTAATATCAAAATTAATTATATTATTTGGTCAATTTATGTTGAATCATAATTAGAAATCTAGTTTTGGCAATGTGTGAAGTCAAGTTAAGTGGCGGTTTATATTCAAAATGTGGAATACTGGTAAGGATGGGTAGAGACATTGATTCTATAATTCTTAATGAATAAGTATGGATGATTTATTGAATGATGTATTAATTGTTTTCAGTGCAATATACTGTTGCATTACATGTATTTAATTTTAGTACTTTCCATATAGGGATGTTTTATTGTTAGGGTTATTGTATGATTTTTCTTTCTAAATTCTTTCATTTTAGGGTAAATTACACTGTCTCTTTTTTCAACAACTTTAGTAACAGGCATGGTTTATACAGCAAAATTGATTTAATCTGGCTGAAGCTTGTCCACAGCCATGCAACTAATTTAATTGTTGAAAACTCCATATACTTGGATTGACTTTTAAATTATTTTGGATAGCAGCAGAGTTCTTTTACATGTTAACATCTAAATCTTTAAACTTACCTTTTGTTCTTGGTATCTATAGCACTTTCAATTCTTGAGATTTAGTTTTATATTTGGTTGTTTTGCTTAATTAATGAATATTTAGTTTTTGATTTGGATGTCTTTTTTACTTTGTTTTTGTATGTTCATAGTTATATTTTAGTTTATATTATAATATATGTGTTAAATTTTTAGGAAAAAAAAACAACTTTTTGAATTTTCTAAGTTGAACGTGCAATATGCATTTTTGGTAGAAGAATGCCATGACCCAAAGATAGATGGGTGACCTATTCTTCTTTTCCCAGTCAAGCAGAGGCGATATTAAGCTAAACAAAACCATCGATATAAATGATGCAGATCTTAAGTGTGGTAGAAAATGGATGAATAATACGATGCTGTAAATTGTCCTTCAATATGGGGCATGATAGTCTTTTTAATTTTCCGGTGATCAAGTGGGGTCTAAAAATGACTCCAACGCCAGATTTTGCCGAATAGAGAGGAGTCATCTGTGATCTGTACAGGGTCATCTACCACCTCAACGTGCGTTGCCCACGCACACTTTCCATTACAAAATCTGCATTTTTTGCAACCTCAACTTGCCTTTACATTTTCGCCCGATATTTTTGAGCCACACTGTATACAAAAACATATTTTCCCATTAGATTCAATACGTAGAAAAATAACCAATGTCTCTAGTTCATATGTAAGATGAGTTATATACACGCTCAGCAAAAGACGAATGTATGTTTCTATAAAAAATATAAGAAATGCCGGATTTTGAAAGCTAAAAATCAACCAAAATTTGAATGCACGAATCGAAAATCTGAAGATATGATATGCAGCTTCCGATTTGTACAAAATTTATTGTAAATATTTCAAGACCTTCTTTAAAAAAATCGGGGATGTAACCCTGTCGGAGGTCTGGATTGTTAAGTGGAAGAATTTTACATAACGAACTGACCAGTAACGAGCAAAATGAGGAAAAGATATCAACAGTTTTGGAAACACTTATCTATCTGAAGTTCAGTATATGACACGACTGCAATTTGCAATGAACTTTATGTCTGCTTCCAAAGAACATAGAACAGTGTAGAAAGGAAATCTTCAAATTTAAATAGTTATATTTAAGCAATTTACATAAAATTTTGAATTAATGTTTCTTTGGAGTAACTGCCCAACTATTTATAAGTTTTCCCTCATTTGTAGCTTCCATATCATAAAAGAATCAGAGGGCGGAAAAATACTATTACGAAAATCGTCCGGTGTGTGTGTACGATGAAAAGACTCGAACAAGCAGGCAACGGAAAATAACACTTGATTCTCGAATATTCCAAAAAACACTAAACGCAGGTAATAGTAAAAACAGCACTTGCACTGGTTAGGAACACAAATAGACATGAATTCACTAAAAGAACAGCACCAGCACTTTCAATAAAACTCGGCGTCTATACTAGCTTCCACAGCGGATGAAACTCCAAAAAAGAGATTCCAAAGACGTTCGAACTGCAAAGGCGACCCCAGTCCATCAACACGTTCGAAGTCGATCTACACACTCTATGCTCTGTTATACGAGCACGATCTCTTAATAGTCAGGCCATAATGTCACAAAGAATCATCTGGATAAATCCAGATCTCGGCCATGAATAGAGATATCAAGAAAATTCTAGTACTTTTGGGATCCCACATTTTGTCGCCAAATTTCTTTTCAAAACGTTCGCCAAGGTCGGGGATCGATAGTTCCATTCTTCCGGCATTCCCATACGTACCCAGTAGAACTCTCTTCCCAACCATTAGACTAACATTACTGGGAAGCCGCTTTCCAAGTTCGTAACAATCCATTCACATGAATTTGAAGACTTACTGTGAAAAGAGGAATTTGAGTGTAGTTAATTGCTTGCCCGAGGGTAAATATATCCAATTATTGCAAAAATGTAATTATCATCATATTCAAAAGATTTCTATCTCAAGTATAATAGGCTCAACTGAACCGTTGCTCTTGTAAGAAATTAATTGTAATGCTAACAGTTACAATTTGGAATTTCTATTCATTTTGTAAGTTGTGAGTTTTAAGAATCCAATTCTGCAGGACGCAGATTATACGAACACTGTCAACCAACATTTTTGATTTCTGGTTCTGGGAAAATTATAAGTTTATGTTTTTTTGCATTAGGATTATTTATTATATGAATACTCTGAAATGTTTTTAAAATGAAGTGAAAGAATTTTCTGCTTACTTAATCAGAAATAAGCCCACATTATTTACTAGTCTACTTTATTTACTTACTACTTATTAGATTTAACATACTTATAATTTGCAAAATTTTTAATTTACAAATAAAAATCTGTAAGTATTCTTCACATAAGTAGGGAAACACGAAATGAATATTGAAATTTGAACTTAAACTGTTTCAAGTATTAAGATGGCAAATTATTCAGAATCAGCAAATTATTCTATTTCTAAAAATGAATTTGTAACCATACGGTTCAACCATTTGAAATAATTCATGCATATTTAATAATTCGAAATTTAAAAATAACCAAAAATTATCGTATTTCATAGAAGATTGATTTTGGGAAGTGTACCAATTTTTATCACAACAAAGCATTCTATAAATTTATTTTAATATCATAACTATTACTTCCCTACCAAGAAACCATTTCTTTCGCTCCGATTATAAAATATTTCAGAGATATTTACTTTCATTCACACACATAGAGAGATATGATTTAAAATTTGTACTACTAAATATTCGTGAATCGATATCTTCTTGTTTGTAATTGACATGTTAAGGGAAAAAATAAGAGTTTCATTTTGACGGTGTCTAATTTTCAGACTTATGACGAGATTTCTTGTGAGTTTTGGAAATCAATTTATTTTGAACGGAATTGAAAAGAAAAATATTCTGCAAGTATAAGCATTTATAATTGCGACACTTAATCAACATACCTCTATTTCTCAGATAGGACAATCTAATGGAAGAGAAATGGGGGGTCCATCAGTGCTTAATTTGACTGCATCCATCGGTTAGCCAAAATACTTCTAGAAACCGAACAGCAATTTATTTCATTGCGAGAAATCATTAATTTTGGGAAAGTTTGTGAAGACCGCAGGCATCACTTATTCAGGAATTTTGAGGAAAGATGGCCGCGAAATGAAATGTTGCATTGAATTAAATCATTACAATGGATGAATTTAGAGTTGCTAAGCTGAAGGATCAATGAATTTCTGTTCAGTGGCCATAATTGTTCGTTCTCAATTTAATACAGCACTAGTAATGAGGAGATTTTGATTAATAATAAAGAACTCTAAAGATCCATGCGTATGGTAGGCAAAGCTGAATTTCATCTGTCCGTGAGAAAGTGATTTCTTTTCAGTTTAATAAATAAATTGTTGTTTGTTTATTAATTGTTCGCATAAGCCTAATTCGACAAATAATTTTCCATTAATTATGGGAATATATACAATTTGAGATTCAAAAGACAACATATATGTGATTTTTCACAATGAGGATCTAAATTCCAAGTGTCATTTTCATGTATCTATCATTTTCTGGCCCGTGAATATGGATAATATTCAAATCATATGAAGCAGTCATTTAATATGTAATCATTTTTTCGTACCGTTATTATATGGTGTGTATAGGTAATTGACCTTAATATTTTGGGCGGCAATATTTTAAAATAGCCTTTGCATAAAGCTATAACATTATTTTATTATATCCTGAAGCATTTTTGTGCTATAAAAGTATAAGATACTAGCGGGTTACAGAACTACTCGCTCCGCTCGTCAACCCCCAAGAATCACGTTGTGATTCTTTTGGGATCACTACGTGATCCCAACTCGCTTCGCTCTCTCGCTGTACAGCTATGAGTGTCTGCTAGTAATAGGAAATTATAAATACATTAATTTCTAAGAGTAAATTTAAATTATTTGAATAGTATGAAGTTCTAACATTAATTTATCATTAATTACTAAAAATTAAATAATAAATTTCTAAAATTAAAATTTTACCTTTATACCATATATATGTAAATGTTAGAAAGAAATTTGAATGCTAAAATGTATGATAAGATGTTTACAAATAAAAATTATTCTCATCAATCAGAATTCAGGCACTTAAAACTTCTTGGCACACATTTGAATGTGTTTTCAACAGTTTTATTAGCCTTAACTTTATTCTGACAAACTTCTAAACATCCACACTTCTCAATGAATTGTTGCTCAGAAAAGCTTCGTCACATGTGTACACACTCACTGCAATAATTATTTAGCCAAGAAAGATATAACTTTTATCTCTAGGTTTAAAAAATACCATTTAAGGTGACAAATGGCTTTAAACATGTTCATATTCACTATTCAAAATTATAACCCATAATAATTATTTACTTTTACCTTTATAAGATTGGCAAAGTAGCCTTTTTGAAAAATTAAAAAAAAAACTGAAATTCTTGCTTTTTACACCAAAATTTTAAATATGGTTTTTCCCACAGAAATATTGATCAGAAAAGCTTTGCCACATGTATACGCACTCACTGCCATAATTATTTAGACAAGCAAGTTATAACTTTTCTCGCTGAGTATATATTTATGTGTTAAAACCTCAGATAGTTTAAGTTTCCGAAAGATGAGTTAACCCATTTCACAAACTTTTATCTTAAAAAGGACACTTTAAAGTGACAAATGGCTTTAAATATGTTCAGATTCACTATTAAAAATTTTAACCGATAAAAATTATTTACGTTTACCTTCATAAAATTAACAAAGAAGCATTTTTTCAAAATTTCAAAAATTCTTCCTTTTTAAACAAAAATTTTAAACATGCTTTTTTCCATTGAAATAATGATCAGAAAATCTACATTACATGGAAAAAAGAGCAGAGTCCTGTTATAGTCAACTATGTTCCTGTAGCTCGGAAACTTCATTACGTACACAAAAGATCTTGACTCTATTTTGCTTATTCCGATTGGATCGTCTTAGGAAAGATTCCTCAAAAGTTTCAGTTGTTCGAAAGTTCTCTTTTTTGTCAATTTCGAATTATAATTGAAACTGCCCGACTTAAACTCATTTTGAAAAATTTAATTGTCTCAGATCAGATTGAACTAAAGTTGCGAATCGAATGTAGGCGAAACAAACTTGCGATCTGTTGCCAAACGGTGATTAAGAAATTCGACCCTTTTTTGTCGCCACTTAAGAGAATTATATATAGAGATATTCACTTTCAATGTTAAAGGAGTTTATGATAAAAAAATAATTTTTTTATAGGTGAAAAGAACAAAATTGTCTTACGATTTGTAAAATAATATTTATCAAAAATAAAGAACAATGCGTTCACAATTTAAGAACAATGCTAATAAATAATAAGCTTTAATAATTACAATATTTATTCAGGATATTTTGCATCGTGGAAAGGAGAACATAGACAAAGATAAATGGAATCCGTCAGAATTAAATATGACTAGAAACGTTCATCGGTTTGACAAAATACTTAGGAAACCGAAATGTAATTTATTTCCATGCGATAAATCATTAATTTCAGGAAAGATTGTGATTACCGCAGGCATCACTTATTCAAGAATCTTGAGAAAAGACGGCTACGATAAGAAACAATACATTGAATTAAAATCGCTACAGAAGATGGAATCAAATAATTGCGACTAAAATTATCTGTGTTTAGAGAGCATGATTATGCTTTCCCAGTTTAGGTGAAACACTAATGATGAAGAGATTATGTTTATTAATGAAGAACCTCTAAATTTCACCTACGTTCAGTTAATTCAATCGGTTTGAAATAAAGACATTAGTTTCTTATTTCGGTTAACCTAGAGTTTTGGGTGTGTACTCACTTCGTTTCCCTTAAGCTCACCAACTGTTTGTCGGCAAGAGAGAGACAGAGTGCCAGAACATTTGTATTGGATGCAAGTTGAAAATTTTTTCGGCGCCGTTTGCGCATGCGCCGATAGTGATTTTTTTTACCGGTCTACGGCACATGCAATTAATTTCACCTCATTTCTCATGTCTGCTCTCTTCGATTTGAGTGGCCGGCCTAAGAATTTGAATAATACTTTCTTTGGAATTCTTGATCATGTACCGAAAGATTTTTTTCAATAACCGTTCTCTTCTCTTCTGAAGATTTTCTTTACTTTAATTTGCCGATTCACTTTCTCTGTGTTGCTTATTATGGCTTCTAAATATCGGACAAGGAATGTTTTTTTCTGGAAACAATGGTTCTCTTGCTACGTTTCATCGTCTTCAGACGTCGTGTTTTTCCTGTGTTTGTGCTTTCCCTGTATGTTTCGTTTTGAGATGCCGTTGGCATCGAATGCGCAGGAGAACTATAAAAAACTCACTGCGCATCCTAAACAGTGTTTGGCGACGGCACATGAAATTGCACCAAAGAAAATTGGCGAGAAAATAGCACGCACCCTAAACTTCATGTTTACCCGAATTTCAAGCAGAATAATTTTGAGTTAGTTTATTATTTCTTCTTATTTGCAAGGAATGAAAAATCAGCTATGTCTAATTATCAGAATATATTATCGTGACGCTTCAAAAGAGAATATGTAATTAATTTTCAAGTGACATTTCCATTTATGCATCAATTAGGGCGAATGAATTCGAATCATATTCTCTCAGAAAGTACTTTTAGGTTTCCTTGTCATATGATAGGGTGAGCTAATCTTTAATGATATTTTGGTTGGAAATGCCTCTCAAAACTGAATTTGGAACAGATTACTTATTTTGTGAAATTGCAAGGACTATTATTATCCAATGCGATTGAAAAAGTTATCTTCTTCTTCTTAAATTATATATAGCTCATAAAAAAAATTTTCCGTTTAAAGAAAAATAAAGTGGATTTCCATACACTTCCTTAAATGAAATTATCCAAAGACACTTTGTAATGATCAACGTTCCCAAATTTCCATAACGTAGCAGAGAGCACTGCGTATATAGATATGAAACTCAGTTAATATAACGTAAGAAAAATTTTTGCTTTAACTCTCTCACTACTAAACCGGCCGTAAACGGCCACGCAAATTCTATACCAGTGTGGTGGATTTCAGCCGGTTACTGTTCCGATAGCGGGGAGAAGGCATTTGGGAAAGTTAGGCTTGGGGCAGAGATAAGAGATAAAATGCCTTCCTTTGACATCTTCCGAATCCATTCCACGGATACAGTAGTAAACAAACCTCCGCATACAACTGTACTCAGATTTTGAGAACCCTCTGTGGTCAGAGGGTTAAATAGTGGTTATCTCTGGATATTGGAGAACGTCTATCTTTTTTTTTGAAGAGCCCAAGATTCCGTTAATTCACAAAACCCCATAAACCTATCATCTACCCGTTTCCCTTCACGGACAGATTCGACATACAACTCTATTCAGTGCTCCATACGCTTGGAAGAGATTTCTAAACATTTGTCTTTATTTTCACTGTCTTCTTTTTCTTTCTTCTTCCGCATTCATTGCTGTTATCTAGATTTATATTTATTTCTCCACTCTTGTTCCAGTCACGCAGCCATGGATGGCGGATGTGTTAGAATATCGTTTACTTTTCCCATTTACTTATGTTTTTGTTTCCCGTTTGAATTTTGCTTTCACCGTAATTTTCTTTTAGGGTTCACGTTGTTTCCGCTGCTCCACATTCATTGCATTTCTGTTTCCTGTTGATAATCTTATTATCCCCCAAGACTTCGATTCCTTTCTTCTCACGGCACATAGGAAAGTCTTCAAGCCCAGTTAGATCTACGGCCAGTTCATTTAGTTTTCTTACTTTCCAAGAAAACATTTATCCCCGTCACTGAGCAGTCACGTGTTTCTAGAATTTCTATAACCTTATTGGAAACTCGTTTTAATATTATGTTGTTATTTCTCCATCTTCTTGTAATTTTTCTTCATTTTAGAAATATTAGACATTACTAAAAACGTTTATATTTTAATCGAATTAATATAAATATAAAACGAAAGTAAAGAAGAAAAAGTATAAATAAGAAACAGAAGATTTAAACAACAACGATAACAATACATCTTTATGAGTGCTCAACGCAACAGCATCAAATGATTGTATCAACAAAAAATTAAAACGATTAATATTTAAAACACATAAAATGTAATTTAGAAAGTAAAAGAGAAATATTCAAAATGGAAGGAATGAATGAGAACCTGAATGACGAACTTCTTCGAAGCCCACTCACCATAGAAGTTCTAAAATGGGCAAAATTTTCTGTGAAAGGTAAGATTATAAATCAAAAATATACCCTTTGTGGCCTGAATGCTGTCCAACCGCAATACAAGAAACATTTTGAAAAAAATCAAGAAGCAAAAAATTCTTAGAAAAAATCCAAAAGATACTAGAGTGTGTAAAATAATTTACCCTCTCTGTTAATCGAATTAACCACTTACAGTTTATTTTTCCTGCCATATTGTGTCTAAAAATAAGCAAATTTTTTATAAGCAGCTTTGAATTCAAATTGATTTTATAAATTCAAATCAGCAGTAAAAACAGATAGAAATATTGATTTTATTAGTTTCTGATAATTTTTAATTGCAGGGGAAAAAGGACTTAAAAACTGGTTTACCGAACCTAACCTGACCTAAAAATTGGTTTACACTTGTTTTGCTATCCAATTTAATTAGACAGCTAGAACTAATTACTAGAAACATTACAAAGTAAAGATGGCTTGGCTTAGAAGTGGATTGGATTAGATGAATGACCTGCCCGAGCCGCATTCGTGCTAAATTGTTAAGTGGAAAGAACTTACGACTATGCAGGTTACTAAAGTAAAGATGGCTTGGCTTAGAAGTGGATTGGATTAGATGAATGACCTGCCCGAGCGGCGTTCGTGCAAAATTGTTAAGTGGAAAGAACTTACGACTATGCAGGTTACTAACAGACTAAGACTTCTTCTGAATTTCCATTTTAAACTCTACTTAATGAAAAGTCTTGTAATTATAAATAGCATTTAAATAAGGAGGTCTTACACGGTATTAACGTTTGCATTTCAAATTTTTTATTGTATATAAAAGTGAGGGCATTCCGCTGAGTGAAAGCACATCTAATTTTATCGCTTATTAAAGAAACATTAGGATAATGTGTTAATGAAGAACAGTTAAATTTACTAACATTTAAATTTATTATTTTCAGAAGAAATTTGATAAAATTCATTAATCTTTTACTAACTCGAATATTTTTAAGTTTTCAAATTGAAATTTTAGAATAGAACACTGATAATACTCGAAGGAGAACTGAGTAATGTGAAAAAATCAAAAAATATAATAGAGAGAATAAGAAGATTTTTTTTCATAAAAAAAACTCTTTCGGAACCGTATTTAAAATTGATGAAAGAAAACTTCTATTATTATTGATTTTTCTTGTTAGTCAACGATGAAATAATCGAAACAATTATCTAGACAATTTCCATTACCGAGGAAGATCAATAATTACAGGATTTTGTAAATGAGCTAAAATAAAAGCTTGCGGTAAAATGAGCACGTAATCCCTAGACTATACGAAATTTATCAACTATTGCATAATCTGTTAACAGTATATTTCAGTACAAAATGTCATTTGAAATAATAATCTTAAAATTCAGTGAAAAATATTAAGAATTCTGTAGATGAAAAGTGGATTCACGAAAAATTGAAGTTCATGAGAAAATGACTTAATAATACAGAATTTTGTGACTTTCCTCTACGAGATAAAGGAAGAGTTTGCAAAACGTGTTAGAGGGTTTTTTTCATAATCAGATTTCTTTGTGCTGTTAAAAGACAAAACAAGTACATTTAGTTCTTTTAAATAAAACTAGACTGACCCCATTTTCGCAGTGTGAATATAAGGTATTCGAAAATTGTTGCAATGTTAATAATTTAATAACAATTTATTTTAATTGGAAAAAACTTCTGAATAATCGGTACGAATATAACTATATAAAATTCTATATAAGGAAAAACAATGAAGTCAGACAAAATCTTTTCGGTATTAATTAAAAATCTTCTTATATTTTGGATCTTTTTATATTATTCGGAGGAGAATTATATTTTAATTTGACACATCAGAGGAAAAATTTTACTGACGTGTGAGTGTGAAATGTCGTCTTTATATAGTTGTTTGGTTAAGAATTTTTCAGAACTTGAATTGAGCAATGTCAAAAGTAAACAATGAAACCTCCTTTCCTTTCTTTTGAAAAATCCTTACTGAAACAAAAAAACTTGCTTACTTTGCTTGTTCTGTCAAGTAAATATGGAAAATGTAGAAAACGGGAGAAAATCACTTCTTATGTCATATCCTAACATCAAAATTCTACAATTCAGATACCTTCGTATTTCTATGTAATAAATATAGATGAAAAGAGTTTGTTTTATTTATGAACTAAATATTAGCATTTTTTAGCGTTATCAGGTAAAAATAGGATATTTAAATTGGTAGAAGAAATTAAAATTCTTGTCCCTTTTGCAAAAGGATAAGATTTAATATAATTTATTTTCAAATGATAATTGGCAAACAAATATTATTTTGTTTTCGGAAAAGTGCATGAAATTTAATTCCAAACAGCATTAATAACCTCAAACGATTCGGTATTTATTACCATTAATATATTTCAAATTAAGATTTTAAGAAGCCTTTTTTTAGTTATTTTAAGTTAAATAAATTTCAACCGTCTTTTTCGAAGAGAAGATTTTAAGTTCTTTTAACGATTTTTTCTATCAACAGCAATTATTTCAGCGTTCTTCAGCTATAAGTGTTGATAACCATGCAATATATCACTGCTGCCAACATGAATTATAAAATAAATGAAAAGTTAGAAAACTTTCGTAGATTAATATAATATTTTCTTATATCCGATTGGCATAGATTTTAAAACAAACAAATAAGGTGAAAATTAATAGATTAGTTTTTACCACAACTTTGAGTTCGCAAGATAACTAAAAATGCCAGTAAAATTTGTAGCTATAATTTAGATGGTTTTGCTTCATAATTTTATACATTACATTTGAAAGATAATAAAAGCATCGCATTCTATTCATGATTGATAGTTAAGAATTTCGAATGAAAACAACATATCTACAACATAACAAATCAGATGCGCCACAAAGACGAATGGTTTTATGTTATAGTATTCACGTTACTATACATGATGTTAAAAAACTATAAAGTTGTTTCCTGTGATGCTATTCTTGGCGACAAAATTGGTGAATTTGGAGACAAAAGGTTTTTTCTATAAAGACCTTGAACTGTCAACCTATTCAACTTTTTGGAGATTACGACACTTCCTTCGTTATGACATCACTTCCTTCGTTATGACATCACTTCCTTCGTTATGACATCACTTCCTGTTGAAAAAGTATAAAAGCAAGCTCTCAAGCCAAGAGGAGTGAGTTGGATTTTGATCATCAAGGAAGCTGGTGAGCTAACAAGAAATCTTTGAGTGCTGTGTTGAGATTTAATTGTGATCTCTGTTGTAAATTTTTACAATTGTTGTTTTAATACTTGTGATACATTTCTTTGCTTAGAATATTTGTAAAATAAAGAGCTTTATTATTTTTAAATCCTGCTTATTGGACTGCATTCACGTACACCCACAAGACGATTTTGTCACAGCATTCACGTTACTATACACTTTAAAAATGAAAGGTCTGCAATGGTTTATTAATATTGATACAGAATTTATAAAAAAAATACTTTTTAGCTGCTTTATCTAATTGTACAAATTTTGGTTTATGAGAAATCTTGTCTGCACTTTATTTATGGTTTTTGTACCATCAGAATCGTAAATCCTCTTTTTATAATCAAAAAAAGAATACGGAATTTCACTTTGTCTCTTAGACATTATATAATTTAATGAAGAAAAAATGTATCATGTTTCTCAGCCTTAAGGTGGCAAACAACATGTGTTGAGAAATAGAAAAATCATTAACTAAATATTTTACGTAAGCACCCCTTTATAGAGACAGCATCATGTAATGTGGAATAGAAAACTTCATTAGTATTAATCTGATAATGTAGTTTAAGGTTAAATTATCCACAAAAACAAGTCTTAATGATCATTAAATTTCTGCTACAATACGGACATTTATAGATAAATATCGCTTCATGTTTGTTTCTAAAACGCGTTAATATATTAATTCAAAATCGAATTGTTTTGAGGATTCAGGGAAGAATGTTCTTGCTTATTAATTATCAAGCATTAATTACCAGGAACACCCTTACGAATGTAAATGTAATTAATTACTTGTATAATCATTATCTTGTAATATTGAGTTTGTGGCATTTTGAGGTATACTTTTTTTTATATCTTTAACAATGAAAATGTTTCTTAATACTGCTAAAATGTTAGCGTTAAATAAGAAATATACATTTTTATTTTTTGTGAAATCTAATATACTTAAAAATAATTTTCGAAAATAATATTTACTGGCACTTGTTTGCGGTATTTTTTCTATCGTAGAAAATTCTAAAATTTGTTAAGTTTCTTTGGAAAAATCATTTAATCTCGAAATAGTTCGAAAGCATAGGTTTTTACCATGATATATAAACGTCTTTTTCTTTTGTTATCTCTTCCATTACGATTTCAAAAGAAATTTAACTTGGTAAATTATCATCTTTAAACCATTTATTATAAACAGAAGTTGTCTACAATCTTATTTCTAACCATTTACCTGAAAAATTCCTTACGCATATTTTCTTGAATTTCAACTAGGGATTGCAATCCGGAAAACCGGATCCGGTAATCCGGCGGATTCGGCGTCATTAGACGTGTACCGGAACCGGCACCAGTTTGCCGGATCCGGTAAATTGAAAAAAAATACTTGAAGCCGATTTCTTGAAAAAATACTCGCGTTGTTGAAAGAGTAGTTACTTAAATGCGTTGTGTGTACGAGTCGTTCGACACTGACTCACCCGCTTCACATATAGACATTCTTATTGCTCAATTGATAGATGAATTATGTTTATGTTGCATTTACGAGTACGAGAATGATTTAAGTAGATAATTAGACTTAAAAATGAATTGAGTAATGATCCATATTTCTGATTTTTCCTTATAATACGACTTTCTTCTTACATAGTGACCGAAATAACGTTTTAAATTGTAAGTATGTACCTATTTGTGTTGCATTGCAGGTAGTAGTCTAAAAGTTCTAAAACAAACATGCCAGTTTTGAAACCAAATCAAAATGAAAACAGGAATATTAATATATTTACAGAATAAAGAAATATGATGATGATACAAGATGAATTGATGATACATATACTATGCCGAAAAAAAAGTTGTAAGACTAGAAATGAAAAATATCTTAGAAAGAGTTGTTCCAATTGATAGCTTTAAAGAAAACGTAGATTATATAGTAGAAAATAACTCAGATTCATCGTCATTCAAAAGTGATTTGACATTACAGAAAGTATTACAGATGCAAATCCAGCAAGATCTGAAAACCTAGAGAATAAATACAAAAAAAAGAGAAAGATTATGAGAAAACATTAAGAAAGGAAATGTCTGCATGTGAAAGTGAAGGAGTTCGAGGAAAATACTTATCTTCTATTCATGAGTATTTGTTGACAATAAAACCAACAAGTGTAGAAGCAGAAAGGGCTTTCTAGGCCGCTGGTTATATTTGTAGCTCTGAAAGAAGTCGATTGACAGATGACACAATTAACACTTTTTGTTTCCTATGATAATTTTTTCAAAACCAAAGTGAGTTTTTTAATAGTTTTACTTAAAATAATAATTTAAAGTAAGTATATTAAAAATACGAATAAGTTAAAATACGAATAAGTTATAAGTACGAATTATACAATAACTCGTTATTGTATAATTGTGCCATTGATTAAACATATTTATGATGAATGTCATAATTATAAGAATGAGACTGCTTGGCGTGTCTAAAATACCTAATTATTGTGTGATCTCAGTTGATAAGCTTGATTTAGTTATATTTAATATAAGTTACTTACATAATATAAGTTACATTACAAGTTATTATTGATGTCATTTGTGAAATCTAGTAAGTGAGACTGAACTTAACCGCCCGTCATTATCTAATTATTTCTAAACTAATATAACAATAACAATTTAACTAGTTACACTGTAGTAAATTTTTATTGTTGATTCATCCGTAAATGCTGATTAATTATAACAGTGTAAATAAAGTTGATTTCATAAGAAATTAACGCTTTTTTTATAAACTTCGTAATACACTCACTTTACCATCTTTTATACAGTTGATTTTGGAATGAAAAGGCAAAATAGTTTTGATGTGTCCAATCCGGCCGGATCCGACCGGATTGAAATTGGTGCCGGATTGCAGTCCCTAATTTCAACTGTTAGAAAAAGAGAATCAAGTAGTAATTGGGTTCAATAAGTACCAATAGTAAAAAATGGTGTAAAAATAATACTCATTGTGACATAAATAATGTGTGGCAAGGAGTTTGCATGATCAAGATACGTAACGAATTTATATTTAGTTTATTTTATGAGCAAAAAATAATATAAGAAAACATGGTGAAGTCTATCTATAATGAAATTGGTTATGATAATAATAATAAATCTCATCCGTAATTCTTTCTCATCATTATACAGGGTGCACACTAAAGTCCTTTACATCCGTCCTTAACTTCAGAAGGACTCTAGCTATAATCATAAAAGTGGAGCCTAGGTATAGTAAAGTAGCTATACTCTAAGCGTTGAGACTGCTTACAATTCCACCTGACGGTAAACTTATCTCGAACTGGAGGAATAGCCTAGAAAATAACTATAATCACTAGTAGTTCTCATAAAATAGAAGTGGAATAAGTAAAAGCAAGAATGAACAATAAAAGAACACTAAAGCTATCAAATGTAAGCTCAAAAACCACAAAACAAAGGTTTTGTAACATTTTAATGAAGAAACAAATTTATACATTTTTTTTCTGAGTCCCTTGAAAAACGTATAAACGGTGTACTTTACTGTATATATATTTTGAGAATTGAAAGAAACTCAAACTCAAAAGCACAAAGATGAAATTTTCTTAAGTATCAAGAAAATGAATTTTCTTATTAAAAATTATGTCCGCATGTTAAAGATTTTCTCTCCATGATAACATACATTTCCATTAATATGTTTGGAGATTAAGGGCTCCGAATGAAGTGCATTTGTTTTGTCACTTCCGAATTACTTATTTATATCGGGAGCAAACGAACTCGAGTTTTTTCAATTTAAAATTAGGTTGAATTGTAAATTGTCTTAGCATGTGCCTCTTGACTGTAAATCCCAGACAAGAGTTAATAAAATTGCTTTAGAAACATGTTTATTCCATCCTTCAATTTATTAATAGGATTCTCTTAATGATTCTGAAATGCACATTCCAAATGACATTTCTTTCAAACTAAAAGATACAACCCTTTTTTTTTCTTTATCATTATTGAAGAAAGTGAAATATTTTTCCTTGAGTTTAGAATTCTATTATTTTCTATTCTATTTGTTTATTATGTTTTTCTATATTTATATTCAGTCTATTGCTTTTATCTGCATCTTAAACTATGCTTTATGTCGAAAGTTATTTTATGCTGTGGCTTTTTATTAAAAGAAAGTTAATTTTTTTACAGTTATATCTTAAAAAATACCTGTGAAGTGTTAGAAAAATATTTTTTTGCCAATTAGAGATACATATATAGATACATAGAGCACTATAATTAAATATACATATAGCCATATATAGAAAGATACATATACCCAAACTTCTATATTTTTCATTTCTCGTTGTGATTAATCCTATGTTTAATTAAATTTTATGAAGTTTAATTTTTAACTTCTTTCTAATGAGCAACCAAATTAAAAAGAATTTTCCCCAATTATTAGTAAATTAATAGTTACAGATTTTGCAATATACAACATTTACTAGAGTAATATTAATTTTCTTTTCAATCTTACAACGTTATATAATATAAATAATTCAGCTGAAAGCTTCTTCATTTCTTAATTAACTTTATCTCAACTATACCATAAAAAATAAAGTTTCTGTCATGCTAAATCATTTGTTCTTCCGTCTTAGTAATTTAGGTTTGAATGCATTACAGAAATGAATAATATATTATCTTTCTTATCTATTTTTTATATGTCTACTAAAAGATAGATTGTTTCATAAATAATTATTCATATAATAATAATTGTAATAGTATAAATAAATCATTTGTTCTTCTGTTTTCGTATTTTAGGTTTGAATGAAATACCAAAATAAATAATATATGATCTTCCTTATCTAATTTTTTATATACCTTCGAAAAGATATATTGTTCAAATATAGTTGAAAACATTTATGCATAAAATTGCGTGTAGAACATTTTCATCGTCAATGACTACTAAATATCCTGAAAATAATAGTATCAGAGTAATAGTTGAACTGTGTTCTGTATTAAAACCATGTTATGGAACCTTTCATAAGAATACGGTAGGACGTGTATGGGGCCATATAAATATTAAGAAACATTTGCAGGATCACTAACTTTTTATAAGCTTTTATTCAACTTGACTGTCGTGTCCTCAAATATTGAGACCGATTTCTTACCCACTTCCAATCGAGCTACATCTTTGAAATTTAGCACAGTGGTGAGTTTCCGGTGACAATACAATATTATACAAACAAATTGCAATCTATACCTATTTTAAACTTAACTAAATCATATTAATGTTTTTGCCGTATATTTCGACGATAAAGTTTGGAAGGTGGTAACCTCACGTTACGTAGGGTTGTAACAACACCACGGAGCTAACGGAGAATACGCTATTCTTCTGGCGCTGCACCGATGAATGATGTAATAGTTCATGTTTCTATGCGTCTTGGGTTTACTTTCTATTAGAATTTTCCAACAA